>VWZS01004859.1:1512798-1586411 GCA_013397075.1 Rhabdornis inornatus
GAGAAGAGAAGAGAAGAACCACGAAGAGGCACCCCGGTGTAGCTGGTGGGGGGAAAGGCAGTGCACTGCGGGCCCCTGCAGGCGCAGGAAGCTGCAGGCAGCCCGGGGTGCCCAGCAGGGCTCATCGGAGCCGGCGCAGGAGCGCGGCTGCTCCGCCGCAGGGCTCCGGGCGGGTTCGTTCCGCAGATGCTCCAGCTGCGTCTGTGCGGCACCGAGCGCGGCCCCAGCCAGCATGACCCGCTTTCCTTTTCGGAATGTCACTCACGATCGCTGAGTGACATTCAGACAATGGCTGTCACACGTTCAGGTTCTCTCTCAACCTGCCGAGACATTTTCCTGCCCACTCAGGATCCGGGGGAGGTCCGCTACCTGCTGCATAGATTTCTCGTGTTTGCAGTCGATGTTTTCTATCACACAATTGAAAATTATTATTACTTTAAAGCAGGAATTATATTTTTATGATTATTATCCCTCCTCCCGTATGTATTACTTCAGATTTTTAAGCCAAGAATATTTGGAAACAGCAATCATTAATTTCGAAAGATTAAGACAAGAACAACCCAAACTTATTTATTTCTGTTTGGCTTTTTGTTTTGGGTTCTTTGAGGGGACGGTGGTTTTGCTTGTTTGTTTGGGTTTTTAATTTAAATTTTTGGCTATATACATATACATTTTGACCACTTTAGAGACAAACAGGGCAAAGGAAAACAAACAAAGAGAATATCTTGTCAGATTTATACCTAAGTATTGCAGAGCATGAAATTTTCCTTTGTCCTTTGCTGGTAAGTCACAGTGAAAAAAGTAATTTTTTTATTTGTACTGCAAATATTAAAAATAACCCAAAACACTATCTGAGAAAAATCATATTAAATTCTGAGAAGACAAGGTAACGAGTCAGAAGTCTGGAGAATGAGAGACTAGGCTGAATCAGTAACACAAGGAGTGGAAGTATCTCAGAAAATGGGAACATTTGATGGGAAGCCTAGGGTGGAAAGATGCAAGCAGTAACATTCTCTTCAAATTATCTGTGATATACATAAGGGGGAACTGAAATCTCCCACAGCAATTCTCATGTAGGTTGCAAAGATGTGTGGAGGACTTTGTTCATTACCTGCCATGGCTGTTGAAATGTTGCTGCATTTTATGCAGATATATTTTGATGATGGGTAAAGCAATGCTATCACATACTGCATATTAATTGCTCCCAGGAGACAGCCCTCTCCTCATTTATAAATGTTTTTATATTACCCATTCTGAATTACCCATTCTTCCTCAGTGCTATCAAAATGATACTCTTTCCAAAATCTTCCACTTAACAGATCGATCACCCCAAAAACTGAGGCCATCAAGTTAGTGACTGTGTGTCTGTTATCACAGTTCACAGGTAAAAGTTTTCTTGACAGAATCACAGAATAATTTAGGTTGAAAGGGGTCTCCAAAAGATACTTGGTCCAGTCCTCTGGCTTGTCCAGTCTAGTTTTGAGTCTTTCTAGGGCCAGAAACCTTATACATTGTCCCTCCTTACATCCTAGTGTGAAGTCCTCTATCTTTTCAGGCATTTTATTCTGAGAAAGTAATTTCTAAAATTCTTTAGAGTCCTTCAGTATTTAATAAACCCCTATACAGTAAGAATAAAAGATAATTTTACATTATTTCACTCGTTTAACTAAGAATGTTGAACTTTTTAAAAAACATATATATATTATACCTGTACACATATTTACAGAGGGGAAACATTAACTTGTGAATAGAATATACATATCAGTACCTGTTAGAGCTATTATGCCACCCTGTTTTCAAATTATTAAAATTAACTGTATTAAAGGATGTCTCAAGTAGCATAATGATACCTTGTAAAAAAATCATTGTTTGATCCAAGATCCAAGTGAAAATGAACAATAAATACCTAACATTTACTCTTCACTTCTTTTTTCTCAAGTTCATTTTTTGCACTACAGTGGAGAAATCGTTAAGTCTGAATCACAAATATTTAGAATTTTATATATTAAAAATTCAATCATAAAGCTCCACCAAGTGGAAATCCTTAAAACTACACTAAGCAAATTCATGAACAAAATTCATGTTATAATTACAACCAACACTCACAAATCCAACTATAGTCAATGAATAAAAGATAGATTATCCATACCTATAACTCATCAGTTTTACCAGTGTACACTAATCACATTACTGATTGGGGTTGGAGGGAAGAATAACTTAAACACCATTAACATATTTAGTTTTCTCTCTGGTAAGATCTGCTCCTTTGAAACATTCATTTTGCTATGTCCAGTGCTGACTAAAATGATCTCTTAACACTGATTTGGCTTTTCATAAAAGCCACGCTTCTGACTTGCTGAAATTGCTTTGGGAAAATCTAATTTCCCCTTCTTAATTAGTAGTTTTATTTATTTGCACAGACTAACAGGCACTGCCATGGTAGGCAGCATAAGATTCTCAAACCAATGTAGTTTGCTAAATGCTTTGCTTTTTCTCACTATTGAAATATTCATCATCTGTGTAATTTTAACAACCTGATAAAAACTGTTAAAAGCATAGTTGTGCTGCCCAGCAGGTAGTGCCATTTTTAATGAAACCTAACTGTCATAAATAAATAATCAGCTCATGAAGTATTCAATATGTACCTCAACTTCCATAAGAAATTTTTTTTTGGTATGGGACTGCAAAACATGCCATGACTATTCTCATCCAGTAAAAGAATTAGGAGAGAGATATTTCAAATTAGAGTTTGTTCTCAGAATATTTGAACTTGACTGTAAAGCACAGAATAAGTCGGGGTTTTTTTACATACAGAATTCAGAGGGATCCAAACCCACTTGGTATATTTGGTAACACAATGCATCTCACACAGTGCAGCAGAAATGTGAATTGATACCTTCCTTTTGAAGCAACTCCCTTCCTTCTGAGTGCACCATCCCATCATATCTGTGAGGACATTTAATACATGCCAGGAGACTGTTCTCCCAATGCAATGTGGGTCACTGCCTGCATCCAGAGACCAGCACACAAAGTTATCAGCACAGTAACTCAGCCCTATTTCATACAGCAGAGAATCCAAGACCCACAGCCAGTTTGTGAAGGCCAAACACCATCGCACATCAGTGTCTCTATTAATATTTAGTTCAGATCACATGATTCTTTTGAAGGGAATTGCAGCCACCACTTTTACTAATATAGATATAGCTTTGCTTGGCTCAGTCCTTCAGCTCTGTTTTGGTTTTGTATTTCCTTGCTCTTGTTTTCTTTTCCAACCCTTAGGTTCCCACAATCATAGATGTAGTGGAAAGAAATTAAATACTACTCCCTTATCATGAAGGGGAAGTGTTTTCTACACTACACTCACTAGGCAACATGTGACCCTTAAAATGGTGAATAGTAAATGATCCAATTAACTACAGGTGATGCCTTAGGATTTAGCTTTTATATTTTTCAGATCCTGTACTGCTATAGTGTATGACACTAAAATCCCATGGCCTGTCAGGTACTGTTCTCCCATTTTATTCAGACAAAACAATTCCTCTCCAGGCCTGGTAATCAAGGACACCTTATTGTCTCAGGCCCCGAGAGATGTAAACAACAGTGAACTGAGGGAGAGCAAACTTGGAGTAAAGTACTTCATTACCTGAAACTGTAATTGGAGGACTAACCCCTGATATGTTATTGGGCCAAACTTACAACTGTATAAAAATCTCATGACCATGGTCATCCCTCTTGGGTGTAGCCCCTCAGAGGCTTTTGACTGCCCAAGGTGTATCTATTTAAGGCCTTCATTAAATAACCACTTAATTTTGTCTAGTCTCTGTTTCATGCAGCAATTCCAAGGCATCAAATGTTAGTCAGAATAATATCAGTGCAAAGCTAAATCATGACAAGGTAGTCTATGCACAGAGGACTAAAGCACAGCAGGATAATTAAAAATAACCAACACAGTTATGTGGAAAGCAGAGCTTGACAAACTTATTAAAATACATACTGCAAACCCGACTGATAAGGTAACAGGCTGACACTAACCGTGGTCTGTAACAAATGTGACTGCATGGTATTTTCTTTAAAGCATGGCATTTCCATAGTGACATTTGTCACTATACAAAAATTAATGAGGTTCACCACAAAGGCTGAAAACCAGTGAAGAGAGATCACAAAAAAATGTTAATGCGGAATTATTTATGAGGGATATTTTTAGTAGTCTCAGAGACTTTGGGCCAGTGCTGCTATTTTTATCAATGGCTGGAATAAAATGGGTAGATATAATATCACTGGTAGCAATATATGTGATATCAATGCAACAGAAGTCATCGACTTGGGCCGTATCAGTTGCACAAACCAGCGAATCCACTTGAATGCTGTCAAATACAAGCTAATGCCTAAGATGCAGATCACTTTTAGGATGACAACCTCATCCACAGCCTAAAAAAACCCACAAATAATTTCATTATTTGGAGGTAATGATCAGTAAAAACCAGAAAATAAATTCCTAGAGCAAAACTTGTTTTGTATGAACAACAAAAATCCCAAGAGGATGCAGTAATGAGAGTGAATCAATGCAAAGCACGGAAACTATACCTTGTACAGTGCTGCTTATCAGATATTTAATTAATAAAAGCCCAGAAGAAGTTTCCAATAAGTTATCCACTGTGGGAAAGCTGACTCCTGCCCATTAGCCTGGAAAAGCTCTAATCAATGTGCTGTTTCAGCTGGTGGTGAGGAAGAGAATTCATCAGAGATCAACAGATACTTGCACAAGGAAAAAGCTTCTAATAAGCTATGGACCTTTAATCCAGAAACAAAAGACTTAATCACGATGCATTCTCCAAAAGCCAAAGCCAGGAAAACTCTGACTAAAAGAGAAGAATAACAGCAGCAGTGATTAATTATTGGCACCATATACTCAAGATTCTTCAGCAGCAGAAATATTTATTTCAGAAACATACATTTTTTCCAAATAGAGCTGCTATAGCTCAAGCAGGAATTACAAGCTCCATAACGATTTATTAATCAAAAAGGACTGTTCCAAGTAACACAGGTCAAGCCACATGAACAGAAGGGTCCCACTGGTGTTTGAAAATCCAAACATCTATGACAGCACCCTAGTCAAGAGCTGAAATTCTCACTCTTTAAACATGCCTTTGTGCTATAAGCATTAGCAATGCAGCAGCTCTGATACGTTTTTATAGCCTGATAATTGAAATTTCAGTTAAAATATGGTTTATTTATGCTCATTGATGCACTCAAAATAATTTGCAAAGAGTAAATGCATCAGGCTGAGTGAACAGAATAATGGCTCTGCATATGTAGTGGTTTTGTACAGGTTCCTGTTATTCTTTTCACTCATTTGAATCAATCTGAATAATTTCTGCTTACCTGAAAGGAATATTTTTTCAAGCATTATACCCTGTTCTGTGGGAACATCTTATCTTTATTTTGTTTCATGGGAATAGAGTGTTATAATCACAAATTAGCACTACACTCAAACAATAACCTTCAAAGCAACTGCAGTTGTTACATTCAAAACAAAAATCCTTTGTGGAGTGCAAGGTTTTCAAACAAGTCTTTGTGACTGCCCTGGCATTTGTTTACAGCCTAATAGAAGTAATTTCTGACCATTAAGAGTTCATGTAGTAGACTTATGCCAGTGGATGAAAAAAATAACTTCTCAAAGGGAGGCTCACTAGTCAAGCACATGTCACCAGTGCTCCCCAAGATGCTTTCAGCTGTGCCAAAGTGAAGGCCGAGCTGTTTGGAAGGCAGCATCCCTTCTGTGCAATTCCTAACTGCATTAATGTGCGTAAGCCTTGTGTAATAAATAAATTACTATTCCTTCCAGCACTTAAAGCACCTAAATGCAGAATTCCCAACTTATCCCCTCCTCAGCTGTGCTTCTGTTTTGAACTGTTTATCCTACCAGCAATCAAGGTGACCTATTGAGCTTCCTGCCCACGTGGTATCAGACTGCCATTATTTTCTCTTTAACTGCATTTGGTGAAGCAAAACACAAGTAAATACTCTTTTTTCCCCCCATACAATAATTTAGAATAACTGCAACAGAAAGTTATTCAATTGTCTCATCATTGCATTATATCCTATTCTCTTTACCCTCTCAAGTTATCACCTACATGATATTTATCCAGTTGTTTTAGGAACATCAGAAGCATTTCAGGTAAGTGAGGTTGTGGGTTGAGCTCCAATTTGACAGCAGCTGGTTTGTTGTTTCATGTAAATTCACAGGTGATTTTTCCAATCAGAATGAAGGGCAATGCCCACTTTATTATGACTGTGCTCACAGTGCAAAAGGCATTGTCAATAACCTTGCCAACCCCCTGTGGTTTTTGCATTGGCAGTTAGCAAATGGCTAAGTATGACCAAACCTTGAGGACTGAGACATGCTGAGCACTTACTAGACATTTTGGAATTAAAATAATGTAATTTTTTTTAAATCCCCAAAAGCATAACACTGTAAGAATTTTACACAAATGAAGAAATGGAGAGAAAAAGATAATAAAAATTAATCTACTACAAGAAAAACGGTACCTCACAAACTAATCACTTTTTTTTAGTCAAATCAACTTCTGCAGAATGGAACTTCAGCAGAAGAAAATTATTTTCCTACCCTACCACATAGAATTTGGGTATTTTAGAATAAAACTCTTTACAATCAAGAAATACAGGACATCTAAAAATCATGTTTAAAATCCAGCCCTAGTTTCCTAAGAAGGCCTGTTTTGCAGAGCTATTGTAAACAAAACCATCGAACTCATGAAAGAGAAGTGACTTTAGGAGTGCTCCAGTTGCACCTACTGAACTGTGTTTAGACTTCCTGGTTGACTCCAGGATTCCTGGCTGTGTGCTGCCCTCCTCCCAGACAGCTAATCCTTGTCCTCTGACCTGTCCCTGCCCCGTTATTCCGTGGGGTCTGTGCACAATGACCCCCCTGCCCTGCCACTCCTCTCCAACTGTTTACAAGAGGGCAAAACCCCTTCGATTGTCTTCCCCAGGCCTTGAGGAGACAGGGATAGGCAACAGCTTCTTCATGTTTTTCATTACATCCCTCATTCGACAAGTAATTCCATGGTTTTAAAATCAAATAATGTTTTTTCATATATCTTTCACTTCCTCTCCCACTATCTCCCATACAGGCTCTCAAGTTTATTATTATAAATCTGTCACTAAACAAAAAAACTCATAATATGTGAAGGCAAGATTCCTGAGCTTGCCCTACACAATAAGGCAAACATCTCAAGAAAAACTGAATAGAAGTTTGCTTTTGTCAGGTTAATGCAACATGGTAAATAAATTCCTTTATGCCAGCTACCAGCAAGGGTTGTGATTTTAGCTTATGGTCAGATCTCAGAAGACAAAAACAAGCAACAACAGCAAATTGAAATATTCTTCAGGTGAATAACCTAGTAAATAACTTTATTCCAAGCATAAGACTGTCCCTTCAACTCTAGATTTTTGAAAGCTTTGTTTATTCCACTTTGAATGTTTGGTCTTAGCCAAGTTATTCCTGATTTAATCTGATGAAAACATAAACTGAGCTCAGGAATTGAAATGGACGAGCAATTCTCTCTGTGTTCCACTCAGTGAATTTTATAGATGTTGCAGTTCAAAAACATTCCATGTAAGAAAACCAACCAAACCCTTGCTGTTACTCCATGTACCAAAGGGTTTTAGGAGCTGTGTGCTCTGTACATGCAAGGTGTGAATGCCATATGGCATACAGCTGTCCACCATACAAGTAACCTACAAATAATGCTCCAGACATTTTGCTAAATGCAAACCGAGTTTTTCACATTTTCTTTTTCTATAAAGTCCAAGTCAGCTCATATAACACAGATTTTCTTAATTAAAAAAAAGCTGCATCATTGGAACACTCTTGGTGAGCAGGCTAAGTGTACTTCAGGAGTAATCTTGGCTTTTAAAAGTCAAGAAGAATGCAGTGAGGCTGCTGTCCTTCTAGATAAGCAATAATACAATCTTGTGTGCTTTATGCTTAAGTTTAGCACAATATTAAAAGCATTTGGTTTCCCAGCAACTTTTTGAGGTATATCAGCTGAATAAAGTGGTCCATCTGATTTTTCAGACATACTATAGCAAAGAAAAATATGTATTT
Source organism: Rhabdornis inornatus (assembly GCA_013397075.1). Classification (NCBI taxonomy): domain Eukaryota; kingdom Metazoa; phylum Chordata; class Aves; order Passeriformes; family Rhabdornithidae; genus Rhabdornis; species Rhabdornis inornatus. The sequence goes on from VWZS01004859.1 coordinate 1,520,930, forward strand.
TAAGCCTTTCCATCTCTCATGGTTTAACCCCAGCCAGCAGCCAAGCTCCAGGCAGCCCCTGGTTTGCTTTTCCATCAGTGGGCTCAGGGGGAGAATGGGAAGAATAAAAGGTAGAAAACTCATGGGCTGAGATAAGGACAGCTTAGTAGGGAAAGTGAAAGCTCTGCACACAAGCAAAGCAAAACAAGGAATGAATTCCCTGCTTCCCAAGGGCAGGCAGGAGTTCAGCCATCTCCAGGAGAGCAGGCTCCCATCACAGGTCATGGTGCCTTGGGAAGACAAATGTCACCACTTGAAATGTCCCCTCTTTCCTCCTTCACCCCCCACTTCGTACACTGAACATGACCTCCCATGGTCTGGAATGTCCCTTTGGTCAGGTGGGGTCACCTGTCCTGGCTGTGTCCCCTGCCACCCTCCCAGGCAGCCCCAGCTCCCTCACCAGCACGGCTTTACAAAAAGCAGAGAAGGCCTTGGCTCTGTGCAAGCCCTGCTCAGCAACAACAAAAACATCTCTGTGTTATCAACCCTGTGTTCAGCACAAATCCAAACACAGCCCTGCACCAGCCACTGCAAAGAAAATTAACTCTACCCCAGCTGAAACCCCCTCCCCAAAATTCCCCCAATCAGTTCATACTTTTGAAAATCTGATGGAAACACATGAGCACCACTTACAGAATGTACAGCATCCATGGCAAGTTAAGGAAATGATTATAGGTTCAAGGAATTCCAGTCACAAAAATACTGGTGTTTGTATTGGTAGTTTTTAAAGCACACTATTTCACATTCAAAAGTCAACATTGTCATTAAAAAACAAAAAAAAACCACAAACCCCAAAAAAATATAAAACAACAAAGCATTGATCAGTCTCTTTCTGAAGAAACAGAAACAGTATATACACCATAAAGAATTGAGTGTATCTTCTTTAGCAAAACCTGCTTTTGTCTGAGGATTTTCTAGGTCCAATCCAAATTCTCAAAGTCTGAAATTCTTTGATTTGCACAAAAATTGGATAAGGCTCTCAACTGTGTCTTTAATAAAACTCAAATGACCAAAGTTATTAGCTGCAATGGCAACCTAAAGTTACACTTGTACCAGGTTATCCCAGTACAGAGCTACATTTCACTTTTCTTTTTTCCTTAGATGTCACTCAACAGCATTCAGATTCCAAACTGACCTTTGTCTTTACACTAATAGCTTTTCTTATCAGCAGCAAAATCACTACATCTTCCACACAGCTGATCTGTCACTGGAATAATCCTCTGTTTGCAATAATCCTTTACCCTAACATTTGGTGCTGATATTAATAAATTAAGAACTAACAGCCAAATAATTACCCTTTCACCTAGGAAAACACTGGTGGCCACCACAGAACGCTCCCTCAGTGACACAGTGTTGTGCCCTGTGTAATTGATGCAAATGCATGAGGGGATACTGGTGTGTTCCCTACACTGGCTGTCACTTCCACACACTCACTATTTGTCTCCACTTGATGGCAGAGGCAGGACTGTTTAACTTTTACTGCCAGGATTTTTTTGTTTGTTTATTATGAACAACTCTACTTCTAAAAGCAAACCATTTATTTATTTATTGTGATGAGAAAGATAAACCTTTTTTTCTTTTTTTTTTCCCAAAAGGCTACACATATGGGTGCTGCATAACATTATCTTACATTTCATTTCCAGATGAATTCGAACCCTGCCACAAAAGCCAAAAAACATTTATTCCCAGCTTGTATATATAAGGTGTACAACTGAAAATTGGCAAATCTTCCTTGTCTGTTAGTAGCAAATGCATCATAAATTATGGTGCATAGAAAAATTCAGCATTTCACCTTGCATAAGCATATAATTCATAGAATACTGCAGATGAAGGAGCAGAGATCTCTTTTCTCCACTACCAATAAATTAACCTCCAACTTTGTTTTCTACATCTGCCAGCACAGTGGTGAACTGAGGTGTTGCAGGCGCCATTGTGATGGACTAAGGATATGCTAAGGTCTGGTGCTTTACCTCATCAATCTGGAACCCGAATGCAGCTTTCCCTGAAGGTTGCCTCCAAACACATTCCTGAGGAGCACTGACTGGTGACCAGAGCGTCTGGCTGGAAAAAAACAAGTTCTGCAGCATAGAAACAGTGTTAACAGCTCTTCACCAAGACGTGTTACATCTTTAGGGATATCTTTTCAGCAGTGCTGAGTTAGGGGCTGACCTCTCTTTGCAGCAGATAAAATAGGCTGAAAGCAACACTTGGGATTTCTTTTCTTTTTAAATTAACAATGTAATATATTCACATGGTACAGTTTCACATTTTCCCCTCACATTGTTGAGGATCTTATCAAAGTTACAGACTGGACACAGGGTAGCGCCCACTTTCTTAACATGTGCCATAGAAAGTGCCATGGAAGGATATTCCTTCCACAGCATTTAAAGCACCATATGGAGCTAGCTAGCAGACATGGATTTTGTTCTCAGCCTGTTCAGTGACCCTAGGGAATGCCTTCCTGCTTCACTTTCTTTATCCACAGCCTAGAAATGAAAACACTTGCCTATTTTTTTTCTTTTTTTTTTTTCTGTAAAACTGTAAGATTTCTAGTAAGAAAAGAAAAGAAAAGAAAGATGTTAAAGAGGACAGTATAAATGTCACTATAAGGAATTCTTTTACCAACAAGAAGATTTAGCTGAGTTCTATCTACAACAGAGGCTAATAATAACAAACATTATTTACAAAGGATAAATTAAACTGTATAAACTGTCACTGAATTATCTAATTGGCATTTTCTCTCTCCCAAATGCACTCCAGATTAAGTATGTATTCACAAAGTCTCTTAAGTCTTTAAACTATTTATAACTATCCTAAACACTGAAATAATGTATTTACATCAGGATTAATCATCACTATAATTTAATTAGCATTTGACAAGAATTGATTTGGCAGAACTTTTTCCCTTAAAAATAGGAAATGGCCATAAACCAGGGGAATGGCCATAAACTAAATACACTGTTTTTTCTCTCCATCTGCTTCTGGTAAGATGCATTCTTCAACTGCTAATTCAGTCAAGATCTCAGCTTCATTTATCCAGTTAATTAGAGTCAGATGCTGACAACATCAAGATGATAAATCAAATCTGGGTATGCAGGCAAAAAGAAAGCTGCTGCTAACAACAATGTACATGTTTTGATTTCTTACAGACCTACATATGAAAAGACGATAAACCAGTAGCACACTAGGAGCAGAATTACAATTATATCCCATAAAAGATGCTCTAAAATTTGGTTACTAAAGCAGTAACCAGGTAAAAACTTGGACTCAACAGCCAGATCTAGAACCTCACACTACTGCCAAGCTGCAGAAGAAACTGGTGTGTCCCACTTTTAAGGCACTGGCTCCAGCTACTGTGCTTGATATAAGAAGTTGCTTGTGTTCTCCTTCATTTGTGTTTCAAAAAACAGTGGTGCTGACTCCTGCATTTTGTGGAGAACCTGACCATCCAACTACTCACAAGGAGCTCCCAGATCACACCAGATAGATCCTTCCTCTGGGATGCAGTCACCCCAAAATGCCCCAGACTAGTGCAGAGAGGGCAGCTTGTGGCACACAGAAATATGGAATTCCAGCATCTGCAGAGTTTAAAATATCAAAAGGTGTATGCAGTCTGGACTAAAATTGGACTAAAGTAGCACATGTGCTGGGGTTTACAGTTTTGCTCCTGAGAACCCACAGGCATTTACACCTTTTCAGAGAGCAGAGAAGATATGTAAATGATCTCATCTAATCTCTTTTTTTGTGGTTTCTTTTTAATTTTGTTTTGGGTTTTTTTTGTTGTTGGTGGTGGTGGTGGTTTTTGTTTACTCTGAGGGATCACATCTGTCATCACTGACAAAGAAAGCCAATGATAATTAATACTGACTTAGAAATTACTGAGGGAGAATGTGCCACTAAAGTAACTCCTACATTCTATATTCATGCTCAGATGAACCAAGAACTCTGGGTGGATTGAGAATATGCCACAACACAAAGAAAACCTCAAAATTAAAAGACAAATCGTTGCAGCATATGATTTTCTCCCAACAAAACAAAACAAACAAACCAACCCTTAGCTCTAGAGTAGTGAGCAAGTTGTCTCGGAGCATAAAGAGAAAAAGGACCCTTGGGGCTTCTATTGAAACCATGTAACAATGTTGAGTATCAGTTCTACAATGATCTATATGCACAAAGCACATACATTGTTAAAGGATATATAGACTGCAGGGTCACTAAGTTCAGCCCCAAACTACCAAAGTGTTTTCCCATGTCTTTGGTAATATTCCATAAGTAAGCCCATATTTCTTTTCCCTCTGCTTTAGAAAGAGTTCTACTCAAATTAATTGACTAACTACAACTCACAGACAATCAAAAACTCTTTTTCAAAATGCTTTTTCAGGTAGCAAAGGATTCATTCCAGTCCCTAAACTTGACAAGAACTCCTCTGCCCATGAAAACCTGCACTATACAACGGCATTCCTCAGCTCCCATTCCCGATGTATCCTTTCTCAAGGTCTTGCAACGTTGCTACATTTGAAGTCACAGAGTATGGGCTCGACATTATTATCTGGCCACAGTGCAGTGATTTTCACTTTACAGACTAACAGCCCTCCATCAGAAGCACAGGAGCTGAATGGTGGTTCTCAGAATCAAGAATCATTTCTGTCTTTTGAGCATCCAATGAAGAAGTTTTAGTTACTCACCCAACTACAGAGTGATTGCAAGCCCTATAATTCACAGGATCAGGACGTTCACAACAAGAGATTATAAGATCATTTTAACTATATGTGGGTAACTTAAAGAGATAATGTTGGTTGCCTGAAGAAAAATAAGTTTATCCAAAGCTAATGTACCTTGAAACAGGTGAAGAGGCAAAAGCAGACTTACACAGGAGACTGCAGTTTCTTTTCTAAACTCCCCAATTCCACACTGATACAATGTGGCACTCCCACCTTTCTCTGGATTCCCGTTGACAGCAATTCACTGCCTTTGCTTAAAGAAACTTTAACAATCTCAGACAGAAACATCGTGGCAATAACAACGAATACAGCACTCATTCTGGCAGGTGCCACAGACATGTTGTTCAGGTGCAGGACTTGAACAGTTCAAGCAAGAGGATCAAAACAGCGGCCAAGGTGAGGAATATGAGAGCGGGACAAGCAGGTGTTGTTATCCTGGGATGTACCCACACTGGATCCAGGCAGTAAGACAATCTCAAATCAATCTGCCCAAAGGAAAAAAACTTACGTGATTGGCCATCCTACGCCTCCACAAAAAAATACTAAGCTTTGGAAAGAGTGGAAGTAAACATATTTTTGGAAACCACTTTTCCTCTCCTGGAAAACTTGTCTCTGAAAATTGAAGAGGGTGAGTGCCCTCCCACACTGCGAGCTAATGGGGTGTTCTGAACCCTCAGGTGAGACACAGCTTATGGACAGGTCACACATAAATAATTGCAATTCTGTCCTGAAGCCTGTCATCAACCCAGTTTTCAAGGCAATATGCCACAAACCAATAATATAAACTGGTGCTAAAAACAGACAGCCCAGACTGGTCCTTGCTACACCGCTCAATTTCACTCGATGGTTTATGCACAGATCTTAACCCATGTTAAGCTTACACAGCACTCACATGGAACTCCTGTTTCCAAAACATCCATGTTTCCAGGCTTTGGGAGGAAACTAATACCTTAAACTTTTTTCTTTCAGTTACAAGAGCAAAGATGACAAATTATTTACCTCAACATGCCCTTAACATTGAATCACAGTGAATGTTTTCACTAATAACCTCAAGTTTATTGGAGTTTTTGGTCATTTTTGTTACAGCACGTGTGATCTACAAGTATCATCTCTAAGGATTTGGTCTGCACAGTATTCTACTAAACACAGTGAATATCTCAGAGATGGGCTCTCACTTTAGTAAGATACAGAAAAACTGTTCCACAATTAAAGTAAATAAGTGTGAAGCAAACTTTACCTGACTGTACAAGTTTCACTCACCAAGATAAAGGAAAAAGGGTAACCCCATTAAAAACTCTTCTTGCTCCAGCTGTTTCTCTTGTGTTGAGTATAATTAGTGAAGTGAAATATCAGTCTGATGCCTCCTGGGTTTCTATTCTTATCCTTGCATAAGGATTTTTACATATTGATATATGAGTTGTTCTCCAAAAGTGGGAAAGTGTTTGTATAAACAGTGTTCAAATATAAACAATGTCAATGGGAATATTGAATGTCTCAAGTATATATGAATATGTTACTTTTTATAAAAGCATCCGAAATTTCTAGTTGCTTACTTCAAAAGTCTCACTCTTCCTTAAACTAAAATCTTATTTTCCATAATATCTGACAATTCAGACTTCAAAATTTATACCAGCTATATCTCAGTTTTTACCACAGTATCAACATAAGCTATGAAACAACATTCATTCCAAGCCAGCAAATGATCTCATTTCATACGCACGTTCTCTATCTGAGTCCAAGCCCCTACAAGGCGAGCACACAATGCAATTTCCTGCGAAAGAAAACCACTGAAATTAGTCAGGGTGACAAGAAACTCAGATTAGGCTCGGCAAAAGGTTCACAAAGACTGAGCCAAACTGGCTGCTTCTGACTTCTAATGACACCTAAAATTGTGTTTGAGCCACTCCAGTTGAAGCAAACCCCTGTTTCTGCTCCAGACTGATTCCCTGCCACAATACCATGAGCCAGGAGGCAACAACTGACCTGCAATAGCAAGTCCCCACTGAGGTGTTACATATAAAGACATTCGTGTAGATAATTAGCAAAGTCCACCAAAAAAGTCTGCTGTAATCATGATTCTCCCAAAAAATCACAAGTTAAAAACTTCATGCTCACTTAAACATAACAATACTGCTTCAAAAATGCTGATACAAATGATTCATCAAATGAAATGCAAATGGAAATGACAAAATGATCCCTACAAACCAAAATATATTCTCCACATAAAAGAAGAGGTCAAGCTAAGATATAATTTACATATATCATAGATCTCTACAGGAAATAAACCTATAAGCCATGAAAGAAGGGGCACAGCATACCCATCAATATAATGTTAGTACTTAAGTATGCATTGGAAAATCCATATATAAGTGTATTTCACTGTGAATAAACTAAACCAGAATTTTGAGAAATATGAAAGCAATCTATTTATAGCTATTATATCATAGATTTTAACCTAATGGAGGCAAGTTCGAAACACCTACAGCTCCAATGAAAACAAGCTGAACTTGCAATTCACTGCATTTTGGTTTTGTGTCCATATTTGTTAGCCTACAATAATTAATTTAATTAACAGAATGCATGCACATGATCAAACAGTTTCATTGGGCAAGCACAAAGCATATCAAATCACCTTCTAAGAAACTGACAGAGTACAATTAGGAAGGTTTAGTTTGGAAAAGTTCTATTAATGCATGCTACCTTTTTTGGGGCAGGAAGATAACCCAAATATGAATTTAAATACTTTTTCTCTTTTTATTTATAATTCCACTCCAGTCTTTTTGCTCTTTCACTTTGCCTTCTCTTCTTTTAAAATGAAATGAAAGTTATCTAACTTGTACTGCCCAGCACTGGGAAGAGGAGAAATCAAATTCTGGAATACTTGAATGCAGTGTTTCCAGAGTTTGGGACTTTTTCACGGATCTGAGGCAGAAGATGTGTGATATATCAAGTCCAACCGACTTAATTTCAGGAGACTTGCTTTATTTTCTTATACTTTGGTTGTTTTTCCAAGTGAACACAAGAGGGCACAGCTCATGTGCAATCTCAGGCTGTATTCATATCCAGTGCGTGCAAAATTAAAATCAGCTCTTCCTACGTGCAAAGCGGCCTCCTGTGGAAAGCTTACATGCAAAAAATAAGGCAAAGACAGGAAATCTTATATACAAATAATTTCAGTGTGAGACCTGAAATGCTGTAAGTGAAATAACAAGATTTCCATATGCTAAAAGTAAATCAGGACCTCAAAAGTAATGTGTAGCGTGTACAAGTTAAAGTATCTATTTCAGGAAATCTGACACTGATTCAACTAACATCTGAAGATTCTGAATATAAAGCATCCTGGAAAAGGAAATACAGAATGACTCAGGAAAAGGACCAGTCTGATAAGGGTGGGGAAACAAAATGAGAATATAGGATTCTTCCCTGCACTAATCCCTTGAGACCAAGCTTATCAGTCTATTTTTGACACAATGATTATTAAGGAACGTCAGTGGTTGGAAGACTTACTAGTTTCTGTACTCTACAATAGCTAATCAGGTGTTCCACTTAAATGTAATGTTTGTGCTCTAAAATAATCCAAAGCAATTGTAAAATTTATTTTAAAAACCTGTGTGATAGTCAATAACACGTCAAGAACAAGCCTTTGTTGAGTTAAAAAGAAAGAAAAATTAACTCTGTAGGGCTGGTAAGCAATACATGTATTCAAAAACTCCATACAAGCCCCAGGAAGCTGGACAAAGTCAGGGCTGAGAAGAAACACTCTTCAGAGTTGACTTAATTCTTCTACTGCAGCTCCCACTCACAGCTCAAGCACCTTCTACAAACATCTCCCAGTGCAGAAGTGGACAGGTAAAACCCACCGAGTTCTAGGCCAAATCCTCACCACTCTGTGAAGAGCCTGGACTAAGGAAAAAGCACCACACCACACATAAGGCCACAGAAGTTTCCACTCATCCACGCATAAACCCCACAGGGGTGTGGGGGCAGCACTTTATGCATCACCCTGTTCCTAAGGGCAGAACAGTGATGGTCCCAGCAAGAAGGCTGGTCCCTTTTACCAAGTTTGCCAGTGCACCTTTTGCCATATCTGTTGCATTATTTACAGTCACCCCTCCTGCCTTCAGAGGAGCCAAGCCCATCCATCCACCTGCCCAAAGAAGAAAGGTGCTCTTAGAGCACATGATAATGTTAATAATAAATCACAGGATCATTTAAGCTGAAAAAGGCCTTGAAGAACATCGAGTCCAACAGCAACCCAGCACTGCCAGGTCCACCACTAAACCATGTCCCCAGGTGCCACGTTTAAATCTCCAAGCAGCTCCTGCTTTTTTGCACTTATTGACAATTCATATAAGTAGTGAGCTGCTTTGTCTTCTTGGTTTAAAAGCACCTGTCTTCATGGGGAAAGTAAAGCCTAAGGAAATTTACTGTGAGGCCTGGATGAGAAAGATGCAGTCTGAAAAGTGACTCACAAGAATCATGCAAATGAAAATAGGGGCTGACAGCAACTATACAGTGCAAATCTGCTCTAAAAAACACTGTACTACAAAGGCATGATTGGGGCACAGGTTCAGTACATATGCTGTAGTTTCTAGGATACATCACCAATCTGAAAACAGCTTTGACTATAGGATTTAAATCTTTTTTACACTGTTAATCTTAGCATACTGTTTTTCTCTGAATAAATACTTTGCTTTTGCTATTGAAATTTTTAAAAGCGGGAAGTGGACTGGAAAGACACTCTTGTCACGGCATTACTGTCAATGAGACAGTAATGCCGTGACAAGACACTCAGAGAGTGTGGTTCAATTTACAAAAGGACTTTAACATGGCAGTGATCAGCATCAAAATGCTTTGTTGCAGGTCTGAAACTTCACCTTCTTCCTAGGTGAGACTTTCTCACAACCCAAAAACCTATCGTAGGCTTCGGATGCCTGAGTTATCTTGTTGGATGTAGATTAGTAATTCACTTTTCCTTGAAAGTAAGCCCAGTGAAAACAACACACCATCCAAGAGTAATCAGGTTGTCCAAAACACAAGAAACCCAAGAATAAAAACTCCTCAGTGAAAAAGAATTCAAAATATCTTCTGCCTTCCATAGAAACGCCCTAACCACTGGGCTGCAGACAGCAGGACAATGAAGAATTCTGCCACTTCTCTTAGGAGAGCACACCACTGCACACACAGAGGTTCTGATCACCTGAAACAAAACCTAGTGTTTTCTCCTCCCTATTATTTACATTAGCAAGTTCATTATGTCTGTTTCTCCTCAGTATAAAAACATAACTGGAAAATGAAATGGTTCTCCAGCTCAGGTAAAAATAATGAGCAGCAGTTCTATTATGCCCAGAGTTGAGGGCAAAAAGTGAGCAAGTTCAGGGAAAGAGGACAGGAAATAGGAAGGAATAAACACATGAAGGAACAGACTGCTTCTTCCTATTAAGTTATCAGGCATGGAGTACAATTTTAAGCACAATGAAACAAATCTCAAAAATTGCAGCCCAAGACAATATGAAGCACATCAATTTGCTTTTGCTTACTTCAATAGCATGATATAAATTTGTCACAGAAGCAGAATTCAATTTTAACTCTTTTCAGAAAGAACAGTTCCAAAAGCAGTAACAGGCTCCAAAAGAAAGCAAAGATCACTTCAGTCGGCATTAGTTTCTGGCTCCATTCTCTGAAATGCTATATGTTATCGTGCACATGTTTGTTTTTATCTGTCACTGTGGTTTATTGTTCAGGAAGTGTAGTATCAGCTGTCTCTTCCCTGCCATCAAAGCTACTTCATTAAAGTTAATAGTGTTTGACTTCCAGAGGATCTTTTACCAAGGTAACACAAAAAAACTGCTCATCACTATTTTTGCAGCAGTAAAGACACCAGATGGATGCAGCATCCCTTTTACCTTTAAAGAAAGAAATCCACTGCATGAATTTGTTGAAAGCATTTAAGAATTCTATTTGTCACTTGCCAAATTACTTGAGCTGTGAGGAATCAAAATGTTAACCACACACCACCAGATTTCAGAACATGCTGTATTAATGAGTGCCTGCCTTAGCTGGTGAAAAAGTAGTGTACAAAGGGTCCCCTGCACCTGTGTGCACTGCCTTCTGCCCACCATTTCTCCCAATGGCTTTCAGTACTTGTGTTACTGTCATATAGCTTTCAGCAAAGTCCTGCCTCCAGCCCAGAGGAACACAATGTGATAGTCTTAACTAAAGAACATGGAGAGAATATCAGTTAATATCAATCAATTTTGGCTTGATTTTAATGATTAATTGAGAAGTGTGGGATATGTTGTATAACTTTCAAAACTTTTCCTACACTTTCAAAAACATGTTCCTTTATATGATATTGTCGTTGCTTTTTAGTCTCTTTGTATTTATATCTCTCCTCATCTCTATTTTCTGGACAGTACTGTAACCACATCTGATTTCAAGAATAAGGGTCACTCCAAATAACTAACATTATCTGGGGAGGAGGGGCAGACAGGAACTAGCAAAACATTTTATGACTTTTAATCAGAAATCACAGCTGAAAACTACTGATATTTAAAAGCTACATACATACATTAAAATACTGCTGCTTTAAATAAAAGCCTATTAATTTTCATGAAAGTACTTAAGGACTAAGTGTATCTTAGCACAATACACATGTGCACTATCATCAGTAAAATGAAAAGGCATGACACAATAACCAGGAAATTGTTACTGTATAAAAATAAATAACCCCAGTAATGTCTAAGAAGAAAACACATTTTCAGATACAGTCTCTCATATTCACAAATATTTCTAAAGTCTAGTAAATGTTTATCAGCTCAAATATAAGAGGGCCTAACCTCAAATCAACTTTACACCACGTATGTAAAATATGGTCTAAAAATCTTACATACCTCAATAACCTGTATTAAAAGAAAAACTAAAACTAGTATTTTATGTAGTATTAAGATATTTCCAATCTCCTAAAAGATATTACAATAAAATATCATAAAAAGAGAAAGGATTCATCTAATGCTTACAATTGTAGAATAAGCATATTATAACCATTAGCTATCCCCCACACACCCCCCCTTAAACATGAGGAGGAATTTCTTGTTAGCCATTTTTACCTGAATAATCTCACTATCATCTTTTCAAGATGCATCAAGACTATTCCTGATATCTGGGAATACATGAGGTCATTTAACTGAGGAACAAGACACTAAGGCAGGTGGGCACCTTCAGAGCATTTTACCCTGATTTAAAAATATGTTTTTTTTCAGTATGCTTTTCATTTTAATAAGTATGTTCATATGCATGTGTATATCAAACTGTCTTATCTCTCCAAAAACCACAGCAGCTGAAGCGTACAGAACCTAAGTGCAGCAAAACAACATTCTGTTCCAGAGAATCTGAGATGCATTGAAATCATGATCCCCTCCATGTAAAATTATTCATGGCAACCAGGCTGAGAATAAACCAACCCTGTTTTTAGACATCCCAAACCAGGTACAAGGCAGCAGCCCCGGAGCATGGCCCGAGAGGGGCGGTGTGAGCAGAGCCGGAGGCAGCCAGCACAAGAGGGAGCAGTCGGGTAACGCTACCAAGGCTGGTGACCCTCCCTGCCAAGGCTCAGGAGAACTTTACAGAACCTCAGCCTGCTGCCGGGACAACTTCTCAGAGCCCCCCGACACGCCCTCAAACGAGCACCCACCAAAAAATGAGAGCTCCCCACGCTCACCCTTCACTGCACAGCCCTGGCCATTTCACCCAGCAAGGTTTGCAGCTGTTTGCCAAAAGCAAAATGAGTGGTGGCAGCTGCAGTCTGATCGCTGTTTGCCACCTCAATTGCAATATCCAAATTTTTGTGGGAATTGAGAGGATTTCTGTAGTTACTTCATTTTGGTAATACAGCAGCACTGAAAATCAAGTGAATTACAAGACATCAGAGGGTATCATACAAGTCTCTATGTGCTCCTGCATTTTGATTCACTTCAAATGCTAAAAGTAAATACTGAAAGTCAGCTTACTTTTACAGATTTTATTCAACTCTGAGCAAACTGGTTGGTTGCAGTGCACACTGAAACACACTGAGAGGAATTTAGAAGTCTTGTGAACTTAGTTGTTTTACTGACAAAAGTGATCCTTCTGCGGAAATCTGGAAGATCCTCAACTCCAGTTTGTTGCCACACTTTGCTGTGATGTTCTTCCAGATTAGCACAGCTGTAGCACTTCCTGTGTTTGCTGTCTGGAAACCACCTTCTCCAATACCCAGGACTCTTCCCTCTCTAAGGACTCCGAAAACTTTTAGTTTCATGTTTGCAAAACACAAAGTTAGATACAACCACTTTCTGTCTGTGATTAGCAATCTTTGCTAGTACAGCTAAAGCTCTTTCAAAAAAAGACCTTGAAATGTAATTATGGCTGTAAAAGAAGTAATATTTTACACCAAGGTGCCTAAAGAAAACTGATTTAAAAACCCTAGAAACCAAAAACCAAGCAAGCAAATTGATAAGAAAAATAGAAAAGAAGCAAAGAAGAAGGCAGAGTTCTCTTCTAATCCAGAGCTTCAATCAATAACTATTTTTATATAACACATATCTTTCATAAATTGTTTATCCTATTATAATATTTAAGTCTCCATAACAACTCTGAGAAAGAAAACTGTAAATTACCACAGAGAAAAATCCTCCACCCAGTGATTATTCCTGCAAGTACTTATTCCACTTCTCAGATAAATAACTTTATAACTTTAATAAAGTTTAAATAACTTTCATAACTTTATAAAATAAATTCACAAGCACAAAACCCACCCAAATTCCACAGAAGCCAGTGTGACTCCCTCTACAGAAGCAATGAGAGCTTCACTGACTTCACATGGCTCACTGCACCACAATCTGTCCATTAACATTTTGAAAGCCATTAAAATATTAAAGGTAGGATATACTAAACACTTTTTTTTAAAAGGCTACACTTTTTCAATTCTTGCAATCAGTTTTACGTAAGCTTTTTCATAAATTGAAAGGATTATCACCCCAGCTAAACCTTAAAACTCTACTCTGCAACACCTGCAAGCAATTTTTATCTCCAAAAGTTTGCTGAAGTTAAATTTCACCAGCTGAAAAGACCATGATCATTATTAAAAGAAATGCAAGAAAATCCCCAAAGTGCAGCAGCATCTGAACTGCAGGTCCTATAAATCAGCCGGTTAGTTTAATTATAAAGAGTGTATTTATAGTGGAATCACTCCAGAAACATTACAGATAGGCCAATTAGTTACAGGCTTCCCTCAGAATAAAGTGAACGTGAGCTGCATTCTTACTTCTGTAGGTTACATGAAGATTTTCATCTGGAAGAAAGTTTAATTATTTGAATTCACATTCTCCTTTTTGTTTTTTTTTTCTTACTGCATGCTGTTGTTAACCAAAGGAAAGATTTAAGGGTTTTTAACCAAAGTATCTGCTGGAAGTTCCAAGTAAAGCCTTGACAGGGCCCAGCTTGCCAAGAACTGTCCTTCTACCAGTAAGCAAGGAAACCCATCCAGCTGCTTTTTTCTGCTTTTTTTTTTTGCTTTTTTTTTTTTTTTTTATTGAGAAAAAAGAAGACATTTCCCTTGGAATTCATTTTCTCTTCTAAGGATTCTGTGTGCACACTGCCCGAGGGAAGCACACACCTTTCCCAAGGCCAGCAGATCCCTGAGCACGCGGGGCCTGTGGTGGCGGCGATGCCTCAGCCAGGGCAGGGGCCTGGCAGCCGTGTCCCCCCTCAGGACACAGCCCAGGCCAGGCCGTGCTCCCCGTGTCACCCACCGTTTGTTCCATGGCGGTTTTGGTGAGGAAAACCAATGTTTTGGTGAGGAAGACCCAAGGTTTTGCTCAGAAATACCGTGGCCTCCCATGGGTACAGGCCTAGGCTGGAGGCAGGAGGGGCAGCGCAGGCCCCACTGCCACAGAGGCTGAGAAATGGCTGGGGGGAGGGAAAAGGTCCTGACCCATGAGTGTGTGTTTTAAGGAAAGGGGCAGCCTCTTCAGGCCTTGCATTTGACCTCCTTACCTCGGGAAAATGCTACAGTCCCTTCAATATTTCAAGGATTTGTTCTAACTACGTGTATCATCAATATAATGGAGAAATAAAATGAACATTTCTATGACACACCCTGTGCAACACCGACCACTCAATGAATCCAAATCACACAACATCCCTGATGTGCTCATGAAGGAAAAAGACACTTGTTTTATCCAGATTAGATGGCATGAAGGTGAATACAAGGCTGTCACCTCATCCAAGGCTACTTTTAGCACAAAGCAGATCTGTGGTACATAGTTACCCGAGGTTTTCTTCTCTATGGACTCTATTGTATCCCACTGAAGGATTTGTACCATCTAATGAGAAAGTGGTGGGTGTATCAGAGCAAGACTGGCTTTCATGGAAGTATTATTAGCCCTGGGCAGGCTATTAAAAGGACTTTTGGAACATAGTCATAAAAAAAGGGCTGAATTTCAAAGGTAACTCAGCACAACAGAGCTGAGCAGGAACAACTTCACATGACTGCCAAGGAGAATATGGCTGACACTCAACAATTCAAAAAAAAAAAGCAGAAACATGATAAGAATAGAAAGGATGTTCATTTTCAAGCAGAAGATAAGATACAGAATAAAGTTCATTCTCAGAATAGTGCAGAGAAAGATTTTATGGCTACATTATCCTCAAGCCAGAAGATTCCTTAGCGAGTTACTTAAGTAATAGGGTAAACTGAGCCCCAGTGCTTACTGTACACAACATGGGCTGCTGTGGGGTGTAAGTCCTGGCACACTTACACCACTGGGGATTCTGGCAGCCTTTATTCTGGAGTTCTGGTAGAATTCATTTTTTATATTCCTTACATGTCCATCTGATTTTATGTACATGGACATTACATTTATTCATTCCTTTTAAGTTCTTTACCTCAGACATTCTGGTTTTAGCTCTCCCTCAAGAAGACGCAATAACCACAGAGAGGATGGCAACTCTGTAACCTCTTACATGCCAGTGATGTTAACTTTCCTTCCTTTTTTTCATTACGTGTACAGAATTTCTACCCATGTACATCTTGGCCTGGTTAATACACTGGTTAATACATGGGAGAAGGAGAGTTGGGGAAGGGAGATGTGCTGGACAGCAGGAGTCAGCTCAGAGAAAGGGTTCCTCATGTCTGTTAAGCATGGCACACCCTGCAAAATTAAAGTTTACTGGAGAAGCAGAAAACAAATGGATTGGCAAGGCTTGTGACACCTGCAAGACAAGGCAGGGAGAAATTAATTAGGAAGGTAAAGGCAAAAATGCACATAGTTTTTAAGCCAAAAAAAAGAAAGTTAAAATAGAATTAAAGTCTACTAAGAAATTAGTAAAATTACATTAAGTTTTCTGTAGACCACTCTGCAAGTATACATTTAACTTCCAGAGTGATCTAGGACACTCCTAATGTGTAGAGTGTGAGTATATGGAGTCTGTTATCAAACCAGGAATGGGTATGAATGATTTTTTTGCTGTCAGGAAGCTGGCACTGTAATTGTAACCTGATGGAACAATTGCAGGTTTGCATGCTGAGTCTCAGTTTCATCATCATTTCGGATTTCTTCTTGTCCTTGGGCAAATCACCTGATTCTGGCAGGTCTCTTTCTTCTATAATAGAAATCTGTCAGTAATATTTCCCTTCACCCACTCTTATGGAAGACAATAAACTCCTCCAAACAAGAACAGGCTCTTACATAAAAGTGCTACAGTAATAAAAATAATGATTCCTGAGGTTTTTTTCAGATTCCAGTCAACTCTTGGTTTATTAAGGAGGAATATCCAGGTTTGAAAGATCTGATGATATTTGAGAATGTTATTAATTATCGTCTAAGGAGATACACCAGAATTCGTCAGAAGTTCATTAGTATGTACTAATATGTACATTCATTAGATGTATTTTGATTAGTTATATGTGGAAAGGAACAGCAGACTTTTCCAGTGCCCTTCTGTCCTACTGTTCCTTTCATATTTTTCTCCCACTCTCAGCTTCACTTCTTTTTCCATGTTGCCTCTTATAGTTTGAATAACTTCCCATCTGCCACATGCCAAATCTCCTTTAGATCCTTCCTTAAAACCACTTCCTTCTCATAGCCTACTTATGCTGATATTTTCACCAAGACATCTCCATTCATTCCCCATCTGAACTATTGTCCCATAAATCATATTTGTCTTGCTTAGTTTGTCAGCACTAAACATAAAGCATGTCCCGGACATTCTAGCAGTCATTCCTAGTCTGCTGCCACATGAATGATAGCAGGGTCTTCTATCAATTTTTTTACATTTCCCAGCAGGACAGAGGAGAAAAAATAATTCAAAGAACTTCCCAACAGCCCTCAAGGCTTGTCTGTATTACACAGCTGGGAACAAACATTTCTTCCTCCTGTGAACTACAACTCACAGCATTATTAGTTAACCAAAGGTTAAACGTAAGTAACAAATGTTTGTTCCTATCACATCTGACAGTTCCTTGCACATATACAAACATCTCAGCAGATACTTAAACATGAAGTTTAAGCCAATGTTTCAAATCTGGAAGCCAATGTTTCAAATGACATTGCAACTGAAACTGAACAGAAAAAAAAAATATTAGTCCTTAAAAGTCAATAGCAAATAAGAACAAGTTAAAATTTGATGAGAAAGATCTGTTAATGGTTTTCAAAATTAATTTTGTCAGGTCATATTTAGTCAACCAGCTCTCTATTTCAATGGTGAAGATTAATGCTTTTTCCATGAAACTAATGCCAAAACTTTGACTCACTGGAAATAAAACATTAGTTTAAAGAGCTACTCACTATCATTTGTTTTACAGTAAAAAATAAATTTCTTGCATTAAGATATAAACCATTTTGTCACGTAACAGTATACTGGAGAAGACATGGAAGGTGACCTGTGTACAAACAGCTCATCCACTGGTGCCGAGTTCCCAACTACTGTAACACTTGCACGGTTCACATGGAAAGAGAAGTTCCATTTGCTCAGACTGTTGACTTAGGTTAACTTCCCTGTGTAAAACAGAAATTCCAATGCATGGCTTGCAGGAGCTGGGGATGACTGGCTGTCATTTTCCTTATCCACAGGTGCAGGATGCTCCCTTAATATCAGCAAATAAAATCCTGGCATAGGGCAAAGAGTTTGAACAGGTTGCAACTACAAAGTAACAAGCAGCTCTGGAAAATACCTCTACACCTTCAGTATGTATTGCTGCTATGTGAAAGACACTAACAATAGATCCTAAGATCACCTTCAGGCCTGCAAAGACTTCATTTCCACAAGAAAGCAGCAAAACTTGGGAAATGGTGAATGGAAATGGATGGGGTCCATCATCCTGTGGGATAAATTCATATTTGTTTAAATCAAAATAAAAATCTTACCTGAGCACTGAAAATCTGTAGCTAATATCTAAATGAGACAAGAAAAAAAGAAATACAGCAATGATTATTTGTTTAACCTATAATTAT
Source organism: Rhabdornis inornatus (assembly GCA_013397075.1). Taxonomy (NCBI): domain Eukaryota; kingdom Metazoa; phylum Chordata; class Aves; order Passeriformes; family Rhabdornithidae; genus Rhabdornis; species Rhabdornis inornatus. The sequence goes on from VWZS01004859.1 coordinate 1,539,180, forward strand.
ATTAACTGTCAGAGCTGCAGTATGGTAAAATCATACCAGGAATTCCTGCAAATTTTGGAAATACTTACCTTTAAATTCTCCCACATTTCCCAGAAAGTACAGTGGACAGCAGTTGTTATTCTTACACGTTTAGATGCATTCATTTAGGGTGCATTTCATTTTATACTGTATTCAAAGATTTATTCTTTTGTTGTTGTTGTTTAGTTGGGGTTTTATTTCTTTGGGGCACATATTTTTCTCAATTTTGCTCTCAAACCAAATTATTTTTTCAGACATTTATCCTCTACAAAATATTTAGGCTCATTCTTAACTTACTGAGATCTGAAACTAGTATTTTTGGCTATAAGAATGCTCTAAAATGACAAAGTTGAGAAAGCGCTGGCAGATAATGCCTTTGGAAGTGGGGACAGATGTATTGCAAAGGCTGAGAAGCTGAGGAATCTGCAGAATTCCTTAATCCAAATGGGTTTAATACTCCTTGCTTTCTCTAAAATATCAATGCTTTGATGTGTGTCACATTTCTTGGAATTACCATCACTGTGAATTTTGGGATTTGCAGGCTGTTTAAGTTTTTGCTTCTGAATATGCACACTTAATATTTGGAAACACTGGATTATCTGAGGAAACTACTGGTGAAACCATTGTTAAAGTAAAGGCAATTCAGAGCACATATAAACAGTATGAACTGTATTCCCTGATGTTGATGTTGCCTAAGTTCCTAATGCTGGTCATGATTTTGGTGCTACAACATGAAATGAAGGTTGGGATTTTTCAGATGACAGATGAGTAGTTTCAAACAACTTTCTTTTAGAAAACAATATATCTTTAGTGTGTCTCCACTTGGCTGCTTAAGAATGGAAGCATTCAAAGTTTCTAGCTACCACTAATAAGCTGTGCATGTCCAAAACCACTGTGGATTCTTATGCTAACTGCTTCTTGTTCCACATCCAGAAGTGCTCAGTCTGGAAATAAGAAGTGATCTTTCTCTACTGACAGCTTTCCAAGTTCATGTGGATCTTCATATTTGAAAAAGGGACTTTTCACACTTTTCACATTATTGCAGACAGTAACTGTTCAGGTACATTTGTGAGAGCTCACCACCTTCATTGCAACCTCTCTGCTTCTAGTTCAGGAATGTGCTTCAGCAAATCCATCATTCTAAACCGTGGGCAGACTATAGACTTATTCAGCAATTTTGTGAATGGGAATGTTTTCTTACAAACCATACAGCTGGAACCTACTAAATACTTACTGCCACACAGCAGAAGAAAGAATTACATCCAATCTTCCCAGGATTAGCTGTTCTAGGAAGAGCACATGCACACAAAAAAAAAAAAAAAAAACAAAAAAAAAAAAACCAGAGGAAAGATATTGTTTAGAAATAAAGTTGCTAGATAAAGCTGAAGGAACAGGTTCCTTGAATGAGAAATTTTACATTGCCATTTTGAAAGTCAGACAGGACTTGAACAGTTGAGTGAAAAACAGCAGTTACCTGAATGCAGACTTTACAAAACTCAGAGCTAAGAAGGAATCTTAGAGAGAGTGCTTCAAGGAGACAGTAAGATTCTGCTAAATTACATTTGATGTTCTAAGAGCCTGAGTAGCCGTAGTGAGTGACACTGCTGGACACAGGGCAGAGTTAAATCCCATCTCTGCTGTGTGTGAGGGAGAGATTTAGTGCCTGGCTCAGAGACAGGATGGTTACAATCAAGGATGATATTGTTTACATTTCAGAAGCCTATATATTTTTACAAAAATAACTATCATCACCATCATCTGATGCTAAGTCTGTAGTATATGCAGTGATTTACCTCCTGATTACAGCAAAGTTTTTGAGGATCCATGCTGCCATCCCTTCAAAGAGTGCCAATACTCAGAGTTCAGGAAAGCCTAAGTATTTTGTATTCACAGGATATTGTACTGAGCACATTGTTCATTTCTTGGTTCAATCAAATGTCTTTGTTGCAGCTAGTCAACATTGCCACAGGATTTCCAGTCTGCTAGTAACGCTCAGAGCTGTTACCCCAGCAGCCTGTTCTGGCTTGCTACATGACACCAAAATATTTCTTGTAACTGATTAGCAATAGATTGTTTTTGTAACAGTGTGTTTCTGTACACATGCCCTCCTCCAATATCCCTTCTCTATTCCCAGGACAGAGATACCAACTCAGTAGTCACAGACTACGATATTACATCAGAGAGCCTCATTAAATCACTGCAGACACAATTATCTTTTGTATCCATCAAACCATGAGAGGTTACCTGAGTTACTAAAAAATTCCAGGCGTGTCTTCCTAATAAACAACAGTATAGTGATTAATTGCTGAAAGAATCTGGTGCTTTAAGAGTAGCTTTTATTTGAAAAGTTTAACATACTCATTCACCAGACAACTGAACTCTCCACTTCTCACTTTCTCAGGTCACCTGCAAGCACTAAAGATTTATGTGAGCAAGAAATATCGTTACTTTTTAACATGGCGATGTTTTTTTAAGCAACATATTTCAGATAGAGATTTAGCCCCATGATGCATACAAAGAAAGAGACTTTGCCTTGAGAGTATTTGGTATGAACTGGGTCACAAAGGCAATTAAAAGTCGTAAACCAGATGTATTATGTCTGTTCTATCCTTTTCCTTTGTGTCAACGGGTGAAATCGTAGCATGGTACGCCCTGGTTCATTTTGTCATTCTAAAGCTCAAAATGATGTAAATAAAAAAGCAGCTTTTTTTTTTTCTCCTTTAGTATTGTGAAAGACAGTAATTTTATTCCACTTAATGATAAACCCAAAGCTGAAAATGCGTGTGTATTTTTAAAGCTTCTGGTTTTACACGTTTTATACAAGTACATTCCATAGTCTATATTCATTTTGTGATTAATTTGTTTTCTTCTACATCCCCTAGTATCTATGCATAGGATGAAACATATGTAAATAAATCACACCATTAACACTGTGTTTCCATTCACCTGTGGAATCCTTCATAGAAATCACTGGCTCATTTAAATGACACACTTTAACTTTCACGAGACTGAGCTGCACTTCCAATGTGCTTTCTGCTTCCATGGAGGATCAGTTAAGCACAGGGAAATAAGTAAATGATGTATGTTGTTGCTCAGCATGGAGTTACTCAAGTTAATTACACTTCTGTTGGTTTTGGCTAAAAACTAATGCTACAATGTTTGCTTTAATAATTTGAAGTAAGCACTGAGCCTCTTTAAAATCACACTCTGTAGAGTGCAAAAACTGTAAACACTGCAGAACCAGGATTCCACTTGAAAACAGATTCATTACTTATTTGCCAATCTTCCTGCAGCTGGGGGAGGACTGCTATTCCCAGTCAGGTATCTTTATACGTCACTGCTGGGTGCTTCAAAAACTTGGTGGCACTGTGCAGCTGTGCTGTGGCATCATTCCTAAATAAATGCCATCATTGAGAGCCCTTGGCCTCTTTGCTACCTAACAGAGTGGGGATCAGTACTCAGTAAGTTCATAAATCTATTTTATACGTGCCCTCTGCTCTAGTCCCAAAGAGACACTGTGCCTGGCTCAGGAGAAGCTTAGGATGCTGTGGCATAGAGGTGTTTCCTTCATTCCTTCATTCTTCCTGTATTTTCTGTGACATCAGTCCCTGAGAAAGGGATTAATCAAAATGGGTAGAAATTTCCATGGCTGCACCTCAAAAAGTTCACCTTCACAAACCATCTGGTTCTTTCTTCACTTGCTTTGCTTGGGTCATAGTTGTGCTCTGATCTTCACCTGAGGGACTTTCAGACTCAAGCTTGACACTGTTATCTGCATTTGGTGGCGGATGGGGAGGAAATGCCATATGTTGTCCCTAAATAGCTGACTTTCCACAGCCAGACAGAAATGTGCCTGTAATTTGCTTTATACTGCCAATACTTTTTGTAAGAGGAAATTGTTGGGGCACTGGAAGTTATTTATTTTCCACTATATTTTATTAGGTTATTTCCTGTTTTTCTTCCTGTTCCTTTGCTCTGTCTAATTTGGCAGATTGATTTTCTTCTTGCACTTTCCTTCCTTTTAGCTTGTTCTCTGAGTCCTACTAACCATCCAAATTTTCTGGTCATCAGTTGAATCCTAGAAAGCAGAGCTGGCCAAGGATTCCAACATTTAAACTGTGGATAAAGCTTTTCAGCTCATGTAAACCCTCAGGTTTGCCATTAGTCTGATGTGCAAATCTACAGAGCAGTAACTTCCACTGTGATTATTTTTTTGCATATTAATTTTTTCCTTTTAATTTATTTCCCCCAAACTTATGTTAGCCCCTGTTTTATCTTGTTCCTGCTCCCACTAAAGTCAGTTTGACTGAATTCTCCTGATTTCTCTTTAAGGTATTAGCATATTCCCAAAGACTCAGGTACCTTGGTAGTTTTTTGACACTTACACTGAGGCTGGTAGAGAGCAAAAGAACTGGAAAATAACAAAACATTACCCACCTGATGAAAATTGGGTCAAAAAGGACATTTTTGGGCTCAGGTAAGCAAGCTTACCTGGCCTAAGACTTTTATTGCTGAACATATTCCCCTTTCTTCTCCGTTAATACTCAGTTTTGGCCTCCACCTCCATCTCTGCATATTTTATTGTCATGTTAAGAAGTGAAAATTGCTGATTGCATGATGAAAATTAAGCATATTTCTGTGAAGGTGAGTTTTCCAATCTACCAGCTCACAAATTTCTAGTGAAATGCTTCAGGAAACGAGCCCCTCTAAACTTACGTGTCCCTCTAGACTGTGATAAGTTGAACAATATTAGATGCATCTATACCTTGGGAATAGAGATCACTAATTCAACTCACAGAGAAATAGCCCCAGGAGACCTTGGGCTTATTCAGGCTAGCCAAAGGCCACAGCTAGCACTGCAAGAATTCCAAAATTTGACATATTTAAGCTATTAATTTGAATTGCCAAATAGTCTTTAGGCATAATGTTACAGAGCCCTGAAGTGGAATTGCTTATCAGTTAATTTTATTCATCAGCTGCATCAACACATGCTCAAGGATGGCAGGAATGTTGTGCTATTCCTGCAAATAATTTTAGTATTTCTTCCACAGAAAAAACAACTCAATTTGTATTTATTTTTAATAAAAGCATTACTTTTGTCATAGGTCTTGAAAATAAACAGAGCTATTACAGCACTATTGATTCACGTGTCAATGGCACATAAAACAATTGAGGGGCTTACCAAAATGTTATCATTACAAAACCCAAATGAGGGAAACTCATTTATTTTAATTACATATTTAGTAGTAACTGTGCACAAGCCATTGAAACCGGAGAGGGAAACTCCTAACATTGCTTTCCTAATCCATTTCTGAAACATTATCTAAGTTTCAGCATTTGTTAACTAAGCACAAATTTGATAGTGAGGGTAAGCAATATACTCAAAAGAGATTACAGAGACAAGAATATGCTGATACTAAAGGCAGTGAAAAAATATTTTTTATGCCAAGAAAGAAAAAACTTGGGGTATGACCTGGAAATTTGAACACTTGAAGAACAAGGGTTCAGCATATTTTGTTTTTCATTTTTGGCACAATCCATTCACTCCAATTTACTGCTGATGTATTTGGATACAGATTCAACTGTCTCCTGTATCCAAGGATAATGACCTAGGACTCCACTGATTTAGCAAACCTCAACTCTGTGCAGCCACTCAGTCAGTGATGGGTTAATCCCTTAATGGCCATTTGTGTCTTTCCAGTGCATCCTGAGGAGTTCTGCAACACTCTGATTCTGCTGCACAGAATTATGTGCACTTCTTCCACCCTCGTTATCTTATCAGGTAGCTAATTCCCACAAATGATCATGCAGTTTCAAGTTTAAGATGAAATTGCAATTGCATCATAAATTTGTCACTCTCCTGACAGCTGCTAAGTCAGTAAAATCTTGATCAAGTGGGGATTAGTCACTGGATTGAACAATTAAGACCTGTGAGTGCATCTGGCCCTCTGTCAGAGACATGTTTATTGATAAAAAAATAGTTTATGTAGAGGTTTAAAATGTTATTAATTCTTAAGTGGGATATAATCCTTTTTCTAGTATATTGTGACACACAGCTAACTATCCTGCTAACATCTTGTTCTGCTCAATTGATTATTTAAACAGAATTAATCTTTTGAAATAATAATGACTGTGAGCCTTAAATTACCAGAGCAGAGTGCAATGAGAAATGTCATTTACAAAAACTTGTTTGCTTCCATGACTTTTTTTTAATTGTAAAGGGAAATAGCCTTTCAGATAATTCCCTAGTTTTATTAAAATGTTGAGATACATTAAGCAATATATTACCTAAATAAGAAAAATCTGTTTTCTGCAGAGAACTGTTGTAGAGGTACATCTCTGAGTCCTGTTTTGGAAAAAAAACTGAGACACAATGGGATACTGGAGTGCTATTTTGCACTGCTCATTACATAATGGAAACAAATAAGGAGATAAGCACTTCCCTCGAGTTAGCAACCCCTGTCCAAAGTTTTCTGTAGTAGATACTTCTCCCATTGTATCCTGTATCCATGTTTCACCAGGATCTATTTTTGTTAGTTTATTGTAGGAAACAGTAGGTCTCTGAAACATGAAATGTGACTGTTCCATGGCTGTAAATTTTACACCTCTTATATTTTTAGCTTCAAGACAGTTTCTTAACTACAGGTATCTGTGGACTGAGATTCTGGTGGCTTCTATAGTTCGGTTAAGGAGTTTTCATTGTGCTGTCAGCCAGAATTCAACTTGCAGAACAGAGCACAGACAGCCTCATTTCAGACATCCTACAAAGAGCAGCAGTTTTTGTTCTTCTTTGTGCTGACTGAGACCTCAACTAGTAAATCAAAAGTAAGTGAGTGATTTAAGGTATGATTCACTGATGATACCGTGAGTGTCTGCAGTCTTGTTACCTGACAGATTCAGTGCCTGCTAGGTCTGCAGTAGGTGGCCATTGACCAAGCTCTCCCAGCACCAGCAGTATCAGTTTTTCTGATTTATCTGGTGTAATGAAAAAAAAACCCAGCATTCCTGTATCTGTAGATAAAAATGTGATTTGCTTGCCTAGTGGAAATCTCCATGCTGTACTTGTTTCTTAGGAAAATGATTCACTGGAATTGCACCAAAGGAGAAAATTGAACTCGCACTTTCTGCAGCCCAAACGCTCTCATCCCATATTTCTGAATACAAGACTTCTTTGTTAAGCAGATCTGTACCCTTCAATCCCTTTGCTTTTTTTTTCCTCAAGATACTGAAACAAAACATTCAGTTTGGGGTTTGAGAGAAACATTTTGTTCAACTTGATGTAACTGTTTTTAGTATTTTATTTCTAAAAAATAAAAAAGGCCCCAGAAGATTAAATGTTTATTTGGCCAAATTAATTCGAAATTTGGGATAGATTACAAAGATTGGATGCCCATCTGAAAAATTAATTCATAACCTTAGTTAACCTAGAAGTGTGCAATGTTTCAGAGTTCCTAGCCATATCAATACCACAACAATGCATTTATTCTACACCAGAAGCCGGGAAGAATTAATGTTATGGAGGAAATTCTCCTTATAGAAACAGAGTGGTGATATTTTTCCTCACACATTTACACTGAACAACACCAAATGCAGCATAAATGCAAAAAACAATCAGCACAATGTTTAGCTATGTGAAGCATTCACAGAGCTGGAGATAGAGGTTAAATAACAAAACACATGATTTTGTCAGTGCACAGTTACATTCTGTGAATTTAAAACACTTCCTTATCCACCACTTGTTACTTCATGACTGGTGCAGGTCCAAAGTAAGGAGTAGAAATGAAACCAAGAGTGGTTGAAAAAGTTCTCAAGGAACAGCTTAGGCAGGTACTTATACCTGCAGTGTAAATATCAGGTGGACTTAGCAGTGGGATTTGGTGGGAAACTTCATGTCTAAATCAACTCAAGTGTCCCAGCCATCTCTCAGACAGCATTTCTGCAGCCCATCTCACTCTAAAATCCTGCACTTACTGGTCACAGTCATTTTATTTTGCTCTTGCCTGTGGCTAATTAATGCAAATTAAATTTTATGCCAGTCAGCTCAAGCAGACTGTGCAGTGTACAGAAGAGTATCCAATAGAAGGCAAAACAGTTTTCACCAGCTACTAACATTTTCAGAAAAGGTCAGAATTCCAAATGCTCTGATATAAAAGACATTAAACAATTCAATCACAATAATCTTTGATTTTAAAGTATAATTGAAAAATACTGTTGGGTAACTTAAGTTTTTGGGTTTTTTTTAGTTTTGTATATGTCTTAATCAAAACATTTAAAATCTAAAACAACAATCCTGCATCTAAAGATGGATCTCCACAAAAGGAGCCAGCAATGCACTGAGTTATTTCCAGCAAATGGCCAATCTAAACAATACAAATTGACAAAATATCCTCTGACTAAGGACAATGCTGTATTTTTCATGATTATTCACCACATTGTTTCTGAAGTGACTTCATGGTTTGGGATAGTATGGGTCTGAAGATTAGCTCACCCCTGTCTTCTAAAATTTAATACTCTTTCCAGGCAGAGAGGGGAGGTTAAAAAAAAAAAGCAACAAACCAACAACAAAAATTAAAAAAAAACTGCTCTAGCTTTCTCTGTCACCTGAAATTTGTTCTACTTATATATCATTTATGAATGTTATCATGTTAAAGGCAGAAACACATACCAGAGGTACTGGATTGCAGCTGAACTATAAAATATACACAATAAAATCTCAGTACACAGTCTGAGATTATTCCTACAGTCTTGCTGTCCATGTGACAGAATGTGACAGAGAGCTGTCTACTCATGTGGAGTGACAAGGACACTAAATCTGGTGTAACCACTGAGTTTTGAATCTAACCCAGCAAATTTTTTCCTCAGGTATAAGTCTTATGTGTATTAATTCATGAACATGGGGCATTTCTAAGCAGGAGTCTAACATTGCAATTTCAGCAGAGGCTCATACTATTACAAGTGCATTACATTATATTACATTTATTAGCAAGGGAGATTAATGTTTTCACTGGCTGGTCTCAAAATCAGGGTCTTTAGAATGTTTTTGTTCCCTATAGGACCGAGTTTTAATAAATACTCCAGTGCTATTAGTAATTACATTGCATAAGTGTCTATTAAGTAAAACGTTTCAAGATGTAAATCCTTAAAAATAGCAGTATATGCTTTACTGAGGTTATCCCTCAAAAACTGATTGCAGTGACACATTTTTTTATATGATTTTGGATATCTAGTCCATACAAAGTTTTTCATAATCTTGTTAGATACAACAAAACAGCACACCAAAGGAAAGAAGGTGAAGTCTAGAGGCTCTTCACTAAGAAAAATTCACTTTATTTATTTCTTTGAGACTATTTCAGGAAGAGTTCTAATTCTCTCTGAAATGTACAAGAAAATACTGTTCCCTAGGCAAAATTCACCTGTGTATCTGTGAGGTTTTGTTATGGCTCTACAGCAATCATCACTGAATAGCTGAATAATATTGCCAAGGTATCAGCTGCTTCATTGTCATTGTGGATCTGGAATCTTCCCCTGTTAGCTGACTGCCTTTAATTTAGACCAAGCTCATAACAAAACATTTGGCTGGAGGACCAGTGGTTGATGTGGGGGGAGCCTGGGACTATGTTTCAGCTTCTAGTGGCTGTATTCTCCACATGTGCAGCCATGGGGCACAAAAGCCAAAGACTGGGAGGGCAGGAAAAGCAATCTGTTACCTCCCCACAGGGTGCAAGTCTAGGACTCTGCAATGAGGATCTGAAGTACAGTGGTAAATGGCTGAAGTGAAAAACGCCTGGCTATTGCCTATGTTGTGTAGCTGAAAGCAAGGCCCTGTCACTTGGGGCAGGAATATTTCCCTATCAGTGCACTCATTCATTTTTTTGCTTTTAATAGTTAATGATCTGTTAAGGAGACAATGGGAATCTTTTCAGTGTTTGATTCAGCTCTAGGAAAAACAGGGAAGTTCTGACAGGCTAGAATACTATACCTGTGTGTGGTAGATGAGAACTAAAGGGTTAAAAAGCAGCCATCAGGCAGCAGAGAGTAGCAAACACACTGGACACAAACAGGTGATAAAAGGCGATAAGAGAGATTTAAAAATTAAGAAAATAAAGAACACTGTTATAAAGATTTATACATCAGCTAAAGCAGAGCAAAATAAACGATAACAAACACAGATAAAAAATAAATGGGGCATCAGCCATATAAACACACAAGGAACTTCAATGCTTCTGTATAATACTATGACACTGCTTTGTTTACAGCAGCATTGACCTTTTGCTCCCAAAGAAGTTTATTAACCATCTTGGTCTCTCTTTGTGTTGCTTTACTCATCAAGAGAAAGTTGTACGGGGTTGATTCTGATGAATGACTTTTTCAGAAAGTCAAGTTATCCTTGACTAGATGCAGATGGCCTAGTAAAAAATGAATGCTGCCAGCAGACATTGTCTTTATCAGTAGTAAAAGTTCAGCAGGGACTAGACTTCCTCATCTCTGGCCAGAGAAACCCAGCCTTCTGTTTCAGCACCGTATCACATATTGTCCTAATGAATTCTTGTAACACACTGCAGCCCAGATAAATATGCTTATATTAATGTTTTTTGGCAGTCTGGGGCATGGTACAGAATTGACACAAGTGTTTGGATCCTGCCTGCAGCAGACACTAGGAATTTATACAGCTCAGAAATATTGGACTGTTGTTAGGCTGTTCATCCCGTGCAATGACCTTCAGTGTTGCAAACTGCAGCTCGCCCTTCCCAGGCTGGCTTCACAGAAAGGGAGCCTGGAGCAAGGCATGCTGAAATCCTGCAGCTCAGAGCTGGGGAGGGAGCAGCTCACTCAGGGCTTCACCCACTCCACAACCATGCCAGTGCCATGTGACCTCTCCTTTCCTTGATTCTCAGTCATTTTTCCTTCCAATAACAGAGGCACTCACCCCCACAATTCTGAGGTGACAAGCAGTGAGTGGTTTAGAGCAGACACCCTCCAGAGCCTCAAGGACAGCAGAGGATTTGGCCTTTGAAAAACACCCTAGGCAACCAGATCTTCGAAATTTTTCAATTGTCAATAGTTACCCTTAGTCACAGGGATAGAATTGTGACTATAACAGCAGATAACAGCACACATGGGCTCTGAACTACATTTGGAGCTGTTTAACACTGGTCTCCAGCTCTGACTGCTGCTTTGTGGGGGCTGTAACTTTCTGTTGCAAGTTTGGAAACTCCTCCAGAGGCAGCAGGGCTTGCTTGGCCCCACATTCCCGGGAACACAGCTGTCCCAAGAGCCAGCAATCCCACTGGGCCAGCCCATCTTGTGGCCAGGAGCAAAACCACCCTCCTGCTCTGCTGGGCTGTGGTGGTGGCCATACAGCTGAGAAAAACCCCTCAGTTTGCCTTTACAATGCACCTTTGCTGTGCAGCTACACATAGCTTAACCTCAAAACCTCACTGATAGAGTTAAAAATGTCAGAGACCTTCCTGGGAGGAAACATTAGGCAGATGTGATTATTGAACCAACAGAGCACATGAACGAGGACACACCATTTCCCAAGAAATTCTGGGGCAGGATTTTTCCAGGCAGTGAGGTTACTTTTTTGGGAGGTTTTTGGGGTTTTTTAAATTTTATTTTGTGGTTATGTTTTTCAACATTTCATTCAAATGAATGGGAGTTCTGAGGCATGACTCAGATGAGGATGAGCCACAAAAAGAAGCAGTCTGAGAATAAATACAGTTGTATTTCTCCCCTGCACCTCTATACTAAGGTATCTCAGTGCCCTGTGTTTTCTTACAATTCCTTTGCATTAAAAGGGCTTTTTTTGACGCTGGGGAAGAGCAATTCTATTTTAGATTTATCCAGCCATTCAAGTCAGGATGGTCAGCCAGGTCTTTCTGTTATTGCTCAGCCTTTTTTTGCAGATTAGGATCTTGGTTCTGCCAGAGTTCATCAGAACATACCAAGTCTATTTATCATTGAAATAAAACAGTGATGCAATTAAATTCTATTTATACCTTTGGGATAGTTATTAAAATATCAGGAACAGGAAAGTCCTGCCTGCAACAAGACTTTCTCATTCAAGATTTTACATGTCTTTAAGCACTTGCCTTTTAAAACCTTATCTGTGTCCTGCAACCTCTTTCCTGCTACTCTGTTCCTACAGCACCTAGCAAAGCTCTGTCCATGTTGCATGTGTCTTCTAGGAGAATACCACCTTTCAAACCATCCTCACTACTCAAAGCCCTTTGGGATAACAGAGCTAACTTGTTTTAGCTGCAGAAGCTGGCATTTGTGTTTGGACTGCAATCTACATAGAAAACTGCACTTTGTTTATTTAATTCTCTGCTTACTTCCACTTGTTATGCTGGTCTTGGTTTTGCCCCCACCCTCATTTAACCACCTTGCTGTGCTGGTGGAACCAACACCTGCTCATCAGTGCAGAGATGGCCAAGCCAAGCACTTCAAACCAGGCTTCATCATGCTGCTATGTGAAGCCACGGAAGTTCTGCCAGCTTTTTCTGTGAGAATCAACCCAAGCTGTGCTGACAACGTGAAAGTATGCAAAGCTCCATGCAAGCAGAGGATATAACCTCTGTATATTTTGTCTTTGCCTCATTTGAATCATATTCTAGCCAACCCTTTTCTTTCCTACGTTGCAAGTAGACTTTCATGAAAAACGAAAAGAAATAAAAGGGGGAGTTTTCTTCCTGGGATTTTTTTTTTTTTTTTAATCTCTTTCTGTGCTTTGCATTGGCAACTTGCAACAAGACAAGAGACAAGCTGCTTGGGTATGATTTCTTTAGAAATCTGCTTTTCAGCAACTTTGTCAGGGAATCTCACTTGCGAAAGCAAGGGCAGCACTTAGGATCAGTGCATTGAGATCACGCCCATTGAGATCACACCCACTGCTGTCTACCAGGCTCACCTTCCTCTCAAATTGCTCTGGCAATTTCCCTCACCCCTCGCAGGATGCTGCCAGAGCCCTGGTAAGTCTCCCTTGAAGAAAGCAAGAGCTGCTCCACATCTCTGCTGAGCAGCTGGGGCTCTGAGCACTATCTGAGGCTATTGGCCCACCACTGTCCTCTGGGTTTATCTCAACTCTACCCCCAGTTTTGTCACTGTATCCTTCAATCCCCTCTCTCCCCATAAAAGTGTCTAGCTGTCTCTTAAACTCACTTTACCATTTGCTTCTTTGACCTCACTTGGCAACTTATCCTTGTGTTTATTATTTGAGGTGGAATAGTTCTGGCTACATTCCTGGTTTTACTCTTAATTGTCTAATTTTTAGAATGGTGTCAGTGGGGTTGGGGTTTGGGTTTGGGCTTTTTTTAGCTCATCACTCTTGTGACCAGGTCTTCTGTTTCATTAGGCTCCCTTGTGTCATCAGGACTTCCAATAACTCAAAGAATCCTAATGAATCTTTTATTGGATCTTCCCAAATATAGCAGCTGGACTTTCTTGTCCATTAGTGCCATTTTGAACTGCATGCACTGCCTTTAATTATGTTTTTGTTAATTGGAGGGCAGGGAAGGGAATGAGGGTCTTCCCCAAGCATGGAGAATCTCTGGGATTTTCTCTACTTGTCCCAGGGGGAAGTTACAAACAGGGTTCAAGCAGTAAAACTTTTCCATGTCCTCTGGCAGCTGGTGCCACCTGTGCCTGCTGCTGGCCTTTTGGTGCCCACCTCATGTTAAGAGGAGGACCTGAGGCCTTCCTGGAGCCTCTCAACCTGCTCCAGAGTTTTTTTTCTTGGGCTTTTAGACAAAGTGCAGGGAGCAGCTTGCTTACCATGCTGGATTTGCTGTCAGGTCCTATGGATGTCGAAAACAGACTGCACACAATGGAAGTTTCTCAAAGCCTCTCTGGGGAGCGGAAAGGAGGAAGAAACATTGGTTTAAAGCACCTACCTGCATCTTCAGGAATGTTCCCAGCTGCTGCAAGATGGGTTGTTGGAGCAGTGAAATTAATCCTACTGACATCCTGAAACAGATAGGTCTGGTTGGAGTGGTTTCTGAAATGAACAACTTGCTTAACCCACCATGGAAAGAGAAGGAAAGAGTTACTTCTTTACATCCCCCCTTCCCTTACAGGAATCATCCCCTGTCTGAAGGATGAGTTACTTCCAGGAGCGAAGCAACCTCCTGTTTGGTCAGCACAGTCCATCCCCATGAAGACATGCACCAGAAGCAGACCATGTGGCTACAATCCAGGCAGGTTAACTCTCATGCTTTCCTAAAGCAGACAGGCACTTTGATGGATTCACCTACCTCAAAAATATTCGTCCAAGTCAGCTCTTGAATTCCAGTTGACACAATCAGAGAGGGGAGAGATCACATTCCCTTACCTGCTCAATGTATTGTACCTTGTGAAGTGGCAAGGAAAAGGATAAGTGTTATCTATATAATTCACATTCTCCATTTGGGGGGCTATAGAAGCCATTGAACAGGAAGAGTGTGCCAATCCCACTAAAGACATTAACCATCAGCCAAAATAACATCAGCCACCATTTTCAGTTTAAGAACAGAGGGCAGAGGCACAAAAGATTTGCTCAATTAATTGTAGGATTGAAAATTTTCTGGAGAGCTGGGGATACTTAGTAAGATACAATAGAGTGCAGCCCCCTCATCTCTCATGTGGAGGTCAAGCTCACAGAAACTCAGCCTGCTGATCAATCTCTGCATGTCCCAAAAAGAGGAATTGCATGCTGCAAGAGCCGGCATCTGGGGGCTGCTTCTGAGAAATTCATGCAGTAAAGCACTTCCATAAAAGTGGATTACCTTGCTGATAGAATCCCAAAAACAGGAAAATAAAAGGCAGAAACATGAAATGCCTCTCATAACAAACACTAAAATAACTGGGAATAAATTTTTTTTAATCTTGTAAACATTTACCATTGTCCTCTCTATGCCTGGCAGGTTGGGAGGCGTAATGATCATCAAACAGCAGAGTAGCAGTAAGTCTTTCACTGAAAAAGTGGTGACAGCAAAAGCAAAAGGACATGCTCTGTCACTCATCAACCCACGCTTCATTTTTTGTAGCCATCTACTATTATTATTCGGCATGCGATTCCCCAAGCAGCAAACCATGGCCGTAGCTATTTACAGGTCACTGCAAGTCTGGCCTGTGCTGCAGTGGAGTTTTGGTTGGATTTCACAAAAGAAAGTTTTATTTATGTTTGACTGATGCAGGCAAAACTGGAGGCTGATTTTTCTTTTTTTGGCTTTTAGTATAAACACTCGTGGCAGCTCTCTATTTTGGGTGCAGACTGAAAAACAGATTGTTTTGTAGTTGCCGAGAACTGCTGGGTAAATCAGAGGACATTTTTATTGCAGCTGAACTTTTCTTTCAAGAAAGCAGGAGGAGTTGCTTTATTTTTTAATTCTGTGCAGTTTTATGTACACCATTCACTCCAAATATTTGATGTTTGCCACACTTGTTATGAGTTTCTCCAGAGAGATGCTGTCTTTTGGCAGCAAAAGATAAAGTTGACTGATACAAATGAGTCACAGTACCCCAACAGTAATTAACAGTGATGCAATACCCAGGCGAAAAAGAGGACTTGAAGAATTAACTGTTGAGTTTTCTTGACGATGCAGCTGCACTTTAAGGGAGAAAGCTCAACCCATCATAGAACTCCATTGTGTACATTAGAGAAAAAAGCTTGGCAAGATACATTAAAGATTTTTGCTAAAGAGATACAAATATTTTGCAAGGGCAAAGGGCGCTGAGGCAGGCTGTACTTACTTCCAAAGAAAAGTAGGCAGTATGACAAAGAAACAGTAATATTTCTTTATCTCCGTTTTCACACTTCATCATGTATGAAAGACTGTCTTTTTCAACCTGCTGAACTGATTTAAGCCACCCCAACTCTAAATTAACTTTTACTTAAAAGTCAGTCCATGACATCCTAATCTAAGAAGTTATCTGTGCTTATGGTTTCAGCCCAGTTCTACAGAAGGCCAGTTCTGCTATTTATAAATGGGATTTTACATGTTCTATAAAGTCCTTACACAAATCTCATGGGTCGAAAGAGAAGGAATGGTTGGGTAAGAAGACGAACGATTGAAGCAACTGCTTTATAGTACAATATGAAACTTGACACTGTTTTCTGCTGCTAGTATGATTCCCAAGTGAGATGGATAAATTGTGGTCAAGACCTGGACAGGTTAACTAGTGGTCATCAGTGCTGGTGGTACCTTTATATACAAAAAAAAAAAAAAAAAGGATGCTATTGGACAGGGCATTTGAAATTTAATACCAGACATGAAACAAGACATCTGTTGGACTCTCATTTGTTTCTCTTTGAATGGGCTTTAATTGAAAGCTCAGTGAAAAATGAAGGTTACATTCTTAGTGTTATCAATAGTTTGTAACAGCAACAACATCAGAACAGTGATGCTTCTAATATTTATACATTTTCTAATTGGAGATGTCTAAGAGCAATACATTATCAGATATATATATATACACACAATTTCAAGCAATTAAAAGTAAATAATAAACCCCTCCTCCCAAAACCCTGAAATAATATATTTCCTTACACTAATAATGTCTTTTTCACATATACTTGACAAAGAGTCTTTTTTAAGTTACTTATCTTAAGAGTAATCTGTTAATGCAGATCCTGGACCAGCCCCATTAGAAGTTCAGTTTTAAGTTTATACAGCTTGCTAGCCACATAACCAGTGTGGCTTTACATTGTAAACAAATCCCAAATGTCTACAATGATTTGAATTAGTTTTGTGTAAAGGAGATCTATGCATCTCATGATAGAATAAATTTAAACCAATACATTAAAAAGAGAGGGAGAAAATGAGAGAGCTAATTGACAAACAAAAGAGTTTGAGGGTTCAAATATGCAATTCTTTAAAAACCAAGTTAACTTAATTGTAAGATTCTTACTTTATGTACAGAGAGGCTCTGGTTCATCTGGCTTTAGCTGCTCTAGAAAGACAAGTTTTAAAAAAGGTTTGACTTGTGAAATTCAAAAGCAGAGCTTCCAACTCTAAAAGTCTGCCTTTTGGCAGTATGAGTACAAGGGTTACCAGAAGTATCTCAGGTGACTGTTTCTTCGTTTTGTGAGGAAAGCTGTAGTAGCATTCAGGAACCTCAGCATATGCAGGGGTGATGGAAATGTAGAGCTAACCTTCAACAGGGAGGAATCATCCTACCCACTGCAGGAATTAAAAAGGTACAGCAATTTGTACCTAGAAAAGTTCAAGTGAAAATGACACGAAAAAGCTGGAGACAGATATGAAATCTAAGCACAGTTGATAGTAATCTTGAAACTGTGGCAATCTTGCCTACTTTTGTACAAAACCACAAGTAAATATCTCTTGAACTTATTGAATAGGAACTTGTGTATCTCCAAATGGAAGGCAAGGCTGAGCAGAATCCTACGGTTTAGTTAACTTGTGTCAAATAGGATGCGAAGACAGCTGCAGCTCTCTGACAGAGGTGATCGAGGATGGCTGAGAAAGTTTGCAGTAGCTTATAATGTCCCATCTGGTTTTTTCACTTGTTTGAACTGTCTAAAGGGCCAACTGCAGTTTAGTCATGTTCCTCTGGTGCATGTTGTGATGACGAACTAATTCATCAGACCTGGCAAATTTTTTTTGACAGCTGGGCCACCGGCAACTGAAAGGCTTTTCACCTGTTAACAAAACACCCTGTTATTAGCTGAGCATACAGCTCATCTGAGACACTGCTATTTGTTTTCGTTCTGTGGGGCTGTGAGGAGCTGGCAGAGCCCCTCCCAGGAGGAAAAGCACCCCGGGCTGTCCTGAGAGGGCGTGGGAGTGCCCCCAGCTCCTGCTCACATCAGCGCCTGGTGCTTCCCTACCTCTGCCTCAGCTGATGTCTAACAACAGCCTTTGCAGGTGACGTAGAACTCTTTGCCGTGGTTCATTCCTGAGGACAGGCCCTTGCTGAACACCGTGTTGCCATGATTATGCTACTCTTAGCTCTGGAATAACCAAGTTTCAAAGTCACTCTGGCACTCGCACAAGCTTCAGCCACACCTCGGGCGGTGGTGCGGACGCACTCTTAGTCATTGTGGAAACTGTCAGTGGCTTTTTAAAGCTTGACCTCCAGTCAAGGGGAGGTTTTTCCAGCTAATTCAACGAATTTTGGCTGAAGTTCTTTGAAACTGGTGAGTGTAAGTGAATATGGTAGAAGCAGCAGAGTTCAGCATGAAGTCTGCTGAGCCAGACCCAAAGTTTTCCACTACTATCTAAATAAAGTGGATTCACATCTATTGGAGATGTCAAATGCTCAAAATAGCATTTTTCTAACATTTTCATGAGCGTGATATTCACTACAAATAACTCCAAGCAAAGCACATTCAAATTTAAAAATAAATGACACAATTTTTAACAGTTTAACCTGGTCCTTGATTTCCTACAATGTGTAAGTGGAATTCCAGGCTGTGTTTCTGATGCCGCAGGAATGCTGATGGAATGCTTTCATTAGCTCAGAGCAGTGCCCGGTGACTCATGCTTCTTTTTTTTTCGTTTTCTTTCTTTTTTTTTCCCCTCAAAATAAATACAGTATTTTAAAGTATGTTCAGCTCTGGGGCTGGGCTCTTCAGTACTGTCTACACACCTCACCCTCTCTAACACACTCCAGACATGCTGGGGTGGTACAACCTCACTCAGGCATCTTCTCTTCTTATTTACCTCACACTTTGGGCATTTCACAAACCAAATCCAAATTCAGACAAAAGGGGATTTGCAAAAATGTGTATTTCTGTTTGCAAACTCCCATGCAAAGTCTTTTAGGTGGGAGGGAGATGCCTAAAACCTACTTTATCCACTTAGCATAGATGCTGGCAAAAGCATCACCTATATCCTATGAGTGCACAAAACAGTGTGGGAAAAAAATGTTCTGGTCAAAAACCACAGATTGTATAAACTGGTCTCCTCCCATCAGCATTAGCAAAACCATCCTGTGAACTGAGGTGAGATATCTGTAATATCTGTAACTCACCAGCTTCTCACAGAACTGCCACAGAAGAGCAGCACAGTTCCACTGTTTCACAAGCAGCCCTGCTTGTCCTCTCCCAGCAAGGGGGAAGCAATCCCTACTAGTTCTGTGCTGGGCATCAATTACTTTGTACTTCACAGTACAGCTTCATGGTACAGATATCAGGAATCACATTTCCATTGCTAAACATGTCTATGGATGGATAAAACTTCTTTTGATTTTTTTTTTCTGTCACAGTGAAATTGCTTGTGGAGAAAAAAAATCCATGAATCTTAACAAATAGTTTGGCAGTTGACTTAAAATTGGGGTAGAATTGCATGGAAGCCACCTGTGCTTTGCTTCCTCAAGATTTAACACAGAGCAAGTTAACTTGAGCTAGGTGCTTTGTCACAAAATTTAGGGGCTAAGAAAAAGAAGGAGGAACGAAGCTGCAGGACAAGGTGGAGATGAAAAATCCCCACCCACCCCTTGTGCTCATTCCCCTCAGGAGCTCACACATCCAAAAGTGCTGCCAGGGGTGGCTCCATAACATCCTGTGCCAGTGGCAGGCAGCAAACCCACGGCACTCTGAATCTGTGGGGCTCAGATCACAGGGAGCCACGGGGAACCAGGACAGGGAGATGCAAAAAAAGAGAGCAAGTGCTTCACTGTAGCTAACCTGGGCTAAAAAATTTACTGGAGTCATGCAAGTCATGAATTAGTAGATAAGTTAGCAATGAAATGTGATGGGGAATGTAGTTCATCCCAGCTTGCCAGCATGTTACAACCACTTGCCATTTTGTCTCTCCCAGAACATTACCTCTTGCTGGTTAAGAAAACATCTTTCTTCATGCAAATGCACAGAGACCCAGGCCCTGCAGCTCAACAGGACCATGGGGACAACCCAGGAACACAGCCTTTGCCATTTGCAGATTGCAAGTGTAGATATGGCCATTGGGTGAAGCATTTATTTGGCCAGAGCCACAGAAAATGCCATTGTTCTCAGGTGAATCATTTCCTTTATTAAAATTTCTCTTTTATTTTTGGAAGTCTGAAATGTGTGTTTTTATGGTCCAGAAGAGAAAAAAGAATTCTTAGCAGGGAGAAAAAGATTTTCAGGCTCCTTGTCCATCTGTACAGAGACTGAATTTAAAAGGTTAACACCAATATGGAAAACACCGTGACACCCAACAACATGCCAAAGTGCTCAGTAAACAATTACTTGGTAAAAACACTGCATACATGGCAGAAGGAACAGCAAATGTCAGTACACAGGACTAATTCTAAAACTTACAACTAAAATACAGAGATTGCTGCAGCTGCTCCTAAATGGTGTTTACACTTATGTGAGGGCAGAGTAAACTAAAATGGCCTCCTTGTTTTTCCCTTTTTTCCCCCCTGGATTTATATGAAATACTATGGTTTCTACAAAAAAAAATCCTTGAATACTTGAGTAAGCTTTTACTTTAGTGTCTGTCAGTGTGAGTTTGCAAAAGGCACTGCTTTTATCTGCTGGAGAGATTACAGTACAAGCAGCAATAGCAAGAGCTTTGCCGTGCTATCCTGCATTAGGCTCAGCTGACACTTGGGAGAAGCATGAGTAGGCACGAATACTTTAGATTACAGACCTTTGGCTAAAGCTAGAATTAAAATTTCTATCTTGTAGAGTTCTTTCACTAAAGGCAGTAGATCAACTTGACATTTGTGGGCTGAGACCATGATGCTCATTTCTTAATAGCTGACAAAATTTATTTTGCCAAGCTGAAATTTCTTCAAACATGAAGGAAGAAAGCATAGTTTCTAAAGTCACCTAAATCCCTTTGTGAAAAGTGACTGTCACGCTTGCCACACTGAAAAATCAGCACACTCTGATATTGTTTCTGCTGTTTTGAATATTTAAATCCCGGTTAAGATACTCTCTAAACATGTAATTTACAACATTGATTTAAAATTTAAAAAAAAATAAAAAAAAAAAGAAATATAAATGTGAAGAAAAGTTTACGCACTTGTTTTACCTGTATGAGTCCTGGTATGAGTCTTCAGATGATCAGATCTGGAGAACTTTCTCTGACAGGTTTTACACTGAAAGGGCTTCACACCTAAGAGATACATTAAAAAAAAATCTATTCTTATGTCCCAACGTTTTTGGAAGGGTGAATGAAATCAGATATTTCTGAAATTTCAAAAGCCTGGATTTTTTTGTTGTTGTTGTTCTAGTTACTGTAACTGCTCCTCCCAGCCCTGTGCCTACACATTACAGAAAGTTAGTCATTAATGAGGCCACCACCCCTTGTAACCTCCTCTTCCAGTGCCTGGGCCTGAAGCATCTGAACAGCTCCATCCTAAACAAACCCCCACTTAAACCATTGCACCAAGGAAGGTCTGCAAACATTGTTAATCCTGATCCTGTGGTTTGGCACTGTGGGTATCCTGGAGGAGCAAATAGGACACAAGAAAAATCAAAGTGCAGAAATCTATTTTCATGTGCTCCCAATAGGTTTAACTTCACACTATTACTTTACACATGACACATAGGTCTTGGGCAAATTTTACACATTGGCAATTTTTTCTTGCAGAACTGTTTAGTTTTAAACATAATATATTCTCTATATTGGGCACAGTGTATGGAGCAAACAGTTTCATTATGAAAGTTGTTTCAAAAGATGTGTCAGGGTGTAAAAGCCACCTAAACAACCACAGTAGTGCTAAAAGGCCAGTTAAAAAACCTAGCCACAGCCTTCTCCTAAAATTCACTTCAAGAATTTGGTGTTATGAGCAGACAACATCAGAAAACTAGAATGAAGTTCAAGAGTATAATTTCAGGATCACAATTCCTATATACAGATGAACTGTAATTAGTAGGTAAGTCTTGTCCACAAACCTGTGTGTCGTCTTTGGTGCCTTTTGAGTTGGTCTGAACGAGAAAATCTTCGTTCACAGTCTTTAAAATCACACTGGTAAGGTTTTTCACCTGGAGAGGAAAACCAGTTTGTCAGACCATGGGGCAAAATGAGAGAACACCTCAAGCTGAATGAAAGAGGAAATATGCTGCTCTAAAAGACTTCTCTGCAGTCTGAAGCAGCCCAGTAGCACGCCAGGACCGATTTGTGATAAAGCCATACAACTGTGTTGGAAATCTGGAATAATTCTACTGCATTGACACTGATACTGAATCCACTCTAAGAAAACAGACTCTTAGGGTTAAGCCTCAAAAAATTTCCAGTTGAGTGAATTTTTATTTTTTTTTTCTGCTGGAAAAGAGCAGGAATGTCTTGGTTTTATTTCTCTAAAAACCCCATTAAACCCTTTCCACGTGTTTCAGTAGCACATAATTCGTACAGAGGAACAACTCACAGTTTAGACTAAATTGGGTTTAAAGCAAAAACTAAGTAAGTTCCATCCACATAGGTGAGAATTTTAACCCCATTAAATTAATTAGAAGAAAACTGAGCAAAAAAATCAACCTCAGAAAAAGACATATTCTTCCCCAAAACACAAATTAGGTTTCTTCCATAAAGCACCATTAAATAGAATTTCTCACGTAGCTGCACAGCTCCCACAGGCAAAGCCATGAATTATTGCAAAGTCTCATGTAAATATAAACTCTTTCCCTCCTCCCATGCAGTTCAGCAGAGATCCTCAGGGTGGGATTTCTCTGGGATGAAAAGTAAGATCCTGAGATTTTTAGAAAAAGAAATCCCTACAAGCCAGGGTCTCAAATGAACACGGATTTCAATGCAAAGGACTTCACCAGCCACATAAATATGCAAAAAGAAATGCAGAAAGTGAGGAGTCTGAGGAAAGAGGGAAATACTACCAGCAGAGCACAGAGGTGGTGAAATTTGGCCAAGTTAAGCCAAAACAATCCTTATGCTGTCACAGGAGGAGCTCGATGATCTTTCAGGTCTGACTTACTTCTAAACTAAGGTGCCTTTGCACAGCACTGGGATCCTGCTGAAGCTTCAGATATAATTCCTTTTATTTAACCAGACACATGACCAGACACAAAGTCTTTTTCCAGTGCCACAGCACAAAGGTCCCAGCACGAGCAGGAGTGAAACTGGGAGGATTTATCCTGGGCTTTATCTGGGAGGGACACACGGGAGCAGCTGGGACCTGCTCTGTCTGCTGTGGGAAGCTGACATGTAAACCAAAGGTCCTGTGGGAAGGACCTACAGGAAAACACCACCTGGAGCAGGCAGCAGGTTTGATTTCCCTCTGTTTAGTTTTAAAAAATATCGCTTTGATAAAGCTCCATTGCAAGTGTCTGCATTTCTGATTCTGCTGTGGCAAGGAAATAAATGTATTCTGGTTGCACTGGTGTTCTGAGGCACCAGAGCAAACCAGTTTAGTTTAAAGCTGATGCCTTTTGATCTGGGTGACAGAGAATAAGCAGCATATTAAGGAGAGCTTTCCAAATCCATCCCGGTGTAGGTAAAATAAAGATTTTACAAAAGCAACTAAATCTGCAAGAACAAGCTAACTTCCTGTGACAGTCACCCCAAGGAGTTTATTGATTCTCAAACCTAGGTGTGGACAATTTCTACATCTGCTGTGCTTAATTTATTAGCATAAGAGATTAAAGTTGCCACAGGTGTTTGAAATAGTTCCATACACTTTGACCGCAAGGGCTCCCTGGGGGGTGCCTGCTTTCCAGAAACCACTTACGTCCAAGGAATTCAGCCCTTTGGCAGATTTAAGAGGGGGAATGTCAGCAGAGCAGAATGCAGTGACAGAATGATTGTCTGCTAATTGCAGTATAAACTTAGAAAATGGTTCAGGAGGTATTGGAATAAAACAGCATAGAGGGTCTGATGGCATGCACATGAAAGTATTTCTTTAAATATTTTGGAAAATAATCCTGATTAAATTAAAGTCAGATTTAACCCATGCAGATATTAAAGGAATCAATCTGAAATGTTTATATAGGGATGTGATGACACTGGGAAGAAAACAAAAAGCAAATAAACAAAAAGAGGCACAACATTTAGACAGAAATCCTAATTTCCCTTTCCTTCTATATCTTCCATGGGAGCTGCCAAAGCTGACTGTCACATGCCTGTGAGCTCCCATAAATTTCCTCAGAACAGGACAACAGAAACATCCCAGATTAGAAGTTTGTTAGTACCCCACTAAATCCCCACAGTGAAAGCGTCTCTTTTCCCCAGGCCTATCAAAGCCTCTCCAGTAAAAGGCTAAAGCCTCTTTATGTATGAAAATATCCAGTAATGCTGTCACCTTCCTATGTGAACACACTCTGACCCAAAACAAAACAGGAGATGCAGATGGAGCTTCACCAGCCCTTCTGCCCGAGACATGATTCCTTACACTACTGAAAGAGGGCACGCAAAAGAAAGCCTGAACTTAATGCATAATGAAATAATAAAGATGAGAGAGGGTAGAGGGAATGGCATGTCTTTAATATTTAGGAAAATAATTTTTTTAAAAAAAGGTCAAGAATTGTAAAACAAGTGTGAATCTACTTTTGCACATATTGCATTAAATGTTTCTAAGAAAACAAACTGATTTTGTCAAAAGTAGTTAACTAAGGGAAATGTGCACATTTTCTCTGGAACAAATTCCTTTGCTCAGGTGCATGGGAAAACAGAAAATTCTACTGCTGTAGCAATTGCACAAAATATTCACAGTCATGGCTTTTAATTAAGGAGTTCTGCAAGAGTAAGAGCTGTCGCTAACAAGAACACATGAGAAAAGAAGGCTGATTTTGAAACCAGACACTGCAAGTGTGAATGAGAATCTGAAAACTGAACTATACACCCTTCACCAGTTTAAACCCCTCTTCTAAAATAAGTGTACCCACTTAATCAAACAAGTCCTATGATCACAACATTGCCTTGCTAATTCTACATATTTATTTAATATCATTTGCTTTTGCAAACACACACAAAACATGTTTGTTTATTTACTAGGGAGCCTTTATAGTTAACATTTTCTCTCGTCTTCGCACATAGCTCAGCTGTGACATACCATTACTATTCTGAAATTAATCTTGAATTTTAGATCCCTAAGTGTTTTTATTTTATGCTGTAGAAGTATCAGCCTGAAAGGATACAGCTTGACACCTACCATAAAGGACAACCTTCCTGACCTACAGATTCTCATACTCCATTGCAGATCACACCTGCAGCTGAGCCTCTTTAGGTTAAGGAATATCCCTGGCAAACAGGCAGAGGATATTGTCTCTGCAGACCTGCTCAGCTTTGTGTCAGGATAAATCCAGTTTTCCAAAGAGTGGCATTGAACCCAAAGGGTCTCTGGCAAGAATGCTGATGCTTCCACCAGAAGTGAAATTTATGGGGGTCTAGACATCAATTTGTTTCTGCAAAGAAGTGCCTGAAGCCTGCCACAGAATGCCAACTCACATTATTTGCTGCAAAGTTGAAAAGTTAGATGTATTTCTGCATTTCCTTTCAGAGGCCTATCTGCTGCAGCAAAATACACCAAGATAAGAAAACAGCTTTTTTGGCTGTACATGTTTCAATAAAGGCATTGTTAAGAACAGATAAGCAGCCTCAGAGGGTACAAAGTGTTAACGTATTTTCAACTAAGGCTATTTGAAACATTGGTAAAAACTGATTACAGAACCCAACTTTGTGTTTCAGGGCCTTGGTTGGTTTTGCAATATAGCAACTGGGAAAGAAGGATGGAAGATCTGATGAGCTAGTCCCTTGGATGTATCTATTACAGAAATAAAAAATATAATCTAGAGCCAAAAATATCCTGCAAAGATACAATCTGTTGGTTTAATATCTTATATATGTAACAGCTTGTTTTCAGATCATGTGCTCATCATTTTAAAAATGACCAAAATCGTTGACCCACCCCTACACTAAGATAAGGTGGGAGAGCTCCAAACCCATGGGCGTGTCCAGAACCAACTTACAGGAAGATTAATACAATTTTTTGTTTGATTAGGAGAGATGTGACAAACACAACTACACTATTTTTGTGGGAAACTGGTTCCAAATTTTGCCTTTAACATGTAGGAGAAACAAGTCAGGGCTAGACAAACACATGCAAAGGAAATGGATCTGCATTACAACAGTGGGTTTGACTGCCCTGGACTCCTGAAGAGCATGGCAGTGGAAAACCTTCATGGCCACTGAGTCCAGGCCATCCACACATCAAGCAGCCAGGAAAATATGATAACTGGGAAGCTATCCCATCCAGATGCTCCCACAGGTCACCAAACATCCCCAAAATCCAGGGCTGACAGACCACAAGAGGAGACAGGAAATGAAGAACATCATATTCTAAGCCTCTACAGCAGCTGGGAATTTGATAAGTAGAATTCCCAGACCATAATAATAGGAAATGCCTAGCACCCATTCAACAGGCTGAGGACAAAAACCCTGCCACCTGATAAAGAGGAAAAAGCCCCTTCTGATCCTAAATCTGAATGCACCAGCCAGGCAAGCTACCCAAGCAGTTTTCATTCCAGCAGTGCACCATCCCTTGCTTCCTCTCTTAGCTGCAACCAGCCTCAAAATCTCACAATGCTGGTATCAGCAAACACAAGCTTTGGGAAACAAGCTCACCTCTTATGGAAAGAAACTTGCAAAGATTTGAGGAATAAATAATTTTTGCTGTCAATATATTAAAATGTGTGTGCAGAGGATCTGTGCCCACCTGTACAGAAAAGGTGCTTGAGGGGAAAAAATGTTTTTTCCTCTACCCAGTTCCACTGCAGCATGAAGCAGAGGATGGGCATGTAGGACCTCAAAGACAATGGGAGAAGCCTCTCTGGGGTGTTAGACAGACGTAGGCCTATCTCCTATGACTTTTATGGGTTTTCTGACTCTACAAGCCTACATTATATATGATATAATATTAAAAATCTTCTCCAGCTAAGGAAAAAAATATTACATATGTAAGCTGAAGTCCTTGTGATTGATCCAGAAATAACACTGGGAAAGCCAAACAACTAAATGGAACAAAATACAGGACCAGAACAAAGAAATAATGACTGCTAAAACACAGAGTAAATCAATTTAGGAATGAAGGAAATAGTTATTATGAGAAAAGTTCAGAACTGTTTAGGCATAATGGAGAAAAATACTGAATTTAATGGCCTTCAAAAGATTTCCAAATATTCTTGGTTCCAATTTATTTATAGAAAAAAGAATAGCATTTCTGTAGACCTTCTTTTCTAAAAATGAACTTGCACTTACAGTCTGAAGTATCTTAAATTTTTAATTTCAGCAGCTCTGAAGACAGCTGTCTCAATATTTTCTGACTTGTCCATTCATTAATTAAAAGTGCTTTGTGTGCATTTTTCACATTTTACACAATTAACTGACTGAATGGTCTCCAAAAGGAGAAGATTGCAACTATGAAATGTTTTTATGAAATGTTAGACAATCTGCTAGGTCACCCAGCACGGACTGCCTTCCTGTTCTCTTTCATCCCTTTGATCTTCCATCAGGTCAGTGGTTAACTGAACATTCATATTTACAGATTATATCCACAGACTTCTAGGTAAGCACAGAAAGAACTTTCTAAATAATAATATAACAGGCAATCAAAAAAATTAAAAACCGTAAGGAACATATTTAAAGATATATCATAATTTTACATGTCCAACATGATAAATCTCCCAATAGGGGAAATAACTCTGTTTACTCTTTGGCAGTGTTCAGCAAAGCATTTGATTTCTGCATTTTGAGGTCTTATTTCCTGCACTCAGAAAGAATCCAGACATCAGCCTACAAATGACTGGCTTCAGGCTCAATTCTTCATGGAAAGATCCCATAGCAGGGAACCTATTTGCCAATCCCTGCCTACACCCTCAACCAGAAAAGGTTTACACAGGAGAACCAGAGGATGCTGAATGTCTAGGTTCTTCTTGTAGAGGAAACTTCTTAATAATTAACATTAGATGAGATTTGGAGTGAGATTCAATGGTCTCAAATGACAGGGGGGAGAAGAAGAAAAAATTAGAAGTGAAAGCAACTCAGCCCTGTAATAGAAAGAGCGGGAGGGAGGTGATCTACTTGCTGTGTGTTTGTCTAAGCTAGATCCAGAGAGCCTTCAGCTCCAAAAGAGGGGTTACCCAGATGGCAGAGGGGTTGCCCAGCTGACAGAAGGGTTGCCCAGATGACAGAGGGGTTGACCAGCTGACTGAAGGGTTGCCCAGATGACAAAAGGGTTGCCCAGCTGACTGAAGGGTTGCCCAGATGACAAAAGGGTTGCCCAGCTGACAGAGGGGTTGCCCAGATGGCAGAGGGGTTGCCCAGCTGACAGAAGGGTTGCCCAGATGGCAGAGGGGTTCCCCAGCTGACTGAAGGGTTGCCCAGATGACAGAGAGGTTGCCCAGATGACAGAGGGGTTGCCCAGCTGACAGAGGGGTTGCCCAGCTGACAAAAGGGTTGCCCAGATGACAGAGGGGTTGCCCAGCTGACAGAGCACACACTCACTCATCTGATGGATCCTCGCGCTCCCTGACCTGGCAGAGCATTTCTTGCCCCTTGTGCTATCTCAAACTCCCACCACCCCACTCTGCTGTGCCGTGATCCATACCCACCAGTGTGCTTTCTGCTGTGCATCTGCAGATGGGACAGCTTGAAGTATCTCTTGTTGCAGCCAGGGTAGGCACACATGAAGGGACGCTTCTCGTTGGTCTCGCTCGCCGACCGCACGATGGTCGGGGCCACTCCAGGCACGCGCCGCACGTCCTGCGAGGACAGAGACCTGCTGAGGCCACCTGGGTGCTCCCAGCTTTGGCTTCACACCTCAGGCCACCCAACACCTCCCCAGCACAAAGAGACACTTGGATAGATCATACTGGAATCAGGACATTTGGTTGTGTTCTATATCAACAGCCTCAGTATGCCTTAATGGGTTCTTGCAGAGCGTTAAAATTATCTGGAGGCGAAGCACAGTGAGCTCTACGCAGTGAATTCTCCCACCAGTGTTTGTGTGTGAGACTGAATGGCTCACACTCTGACCTCGTGTATAACCACACAATCCTGGCAGAACCCTCATTGTCACAGAAAACAGTTTTAAGTTTAACAGTTTAACAGGTTTAACCGTTTATGCCAGGGCAAGATGTAAGAGCATGAGACGGAGGAGTATTGTCCTTTTTGTTTTAAATACTATATTTTAAATGTTTATTAAAATGTTTAATATTTTAAATAATAAAATATTTATTAAAATAAATGTTTTAAATATGAAGTTAAAGGACAAGGAAATGGATGTCTTGGATTAACACAAACTGATTAACAACAAAACAAAAACAACTGTCTAGGTGGAGCTGGTGAATAGTTCAGCCTTAATGCATTTTGGCCACTGTCACAATGTTCCATCAAAGGTGATCTCCTCCTTCTGAGATAATTAAATTCTTTAAACAATGTCAACCATTTACTTTTATTCACTCAACAAAAGCTGGCTCAGGAGCCTGTTTCTGAGAGCTTGCCACTGAATAATGACTTGCTAAACTACAGAGTAAAGGAAAAGGAGAAAAGATGCTATCTAAAGCCACTGATGTATGTTGACAACACAGAGCAACACAGAAGAGACAGATACTCTGTAATGACTTTGCCATCAGTTTTAACAAGGTATATCTTTTACAGGGTATTTAGTAATGATATGACTGTCTCAGAAAGGGAGGAAATTAACTCCCATGAATGGCAAGTTCCTCCCAAATATTCACTAATTACTTAGTTATTAGGAAACAATCACATATTTTGTTTTAAGGAAATACATTTGAATTAGTAAAGTTTCAGAAACACCTAAAAGCAAAATGTCATCTAACACTTTCATGTATGTAGTTATTAGATATATGCCATTATAACCACAGAGGCTTCACATGGCCAGAGTGATTGGAGCTAGAAGCTGGAAAGTGGATCACATAGCTTGGCCCATCCTGAGAAGCTGGTAAGGAATATTGCCTTGCAGACATACTTCAGAGGAAGAGGTGAGCAATTTTAAATGACTGTGTCAGAACAAAACCTTATGTTAGAGTACAGTGGCTTCAATGAAGTCAGGACACGTATGGAAATGTATGTTGTTTCTTGACAACACGGGGAAGCAGCAAAACAAGGATGGGTTTACAAACACCAGTGAGCAGTGAATGAGAACTATAAACAGGCAGAGTTTTACTTCCCTGTGAAGAATGCCCCACCATACTCACTTGTATGCCTCTAAAGACTCCGTGGGTGTGTATTCTGTACTGGGCCCCACAGCTGTACAACATGGGAGCGCTGTGGTTCTCATTTTCATATCCTGCTGTATGTCTGTAAGTAAAAAATTAAATTAATTTTTCAATATTCAGCTCCACGTGAGGGGTTTCTTTTCTTAAGTCAGTGGTAACATATTCAGAGTTCGCTTTTGCAGCCATGATATCCAAGTTCAAGCAAAATTCACCAAAGGAAACCTGCTCTGCCTTCGTTCACATGGATCTGCTCCCACTGGCACAATGCACTGACTCCATACATACATCTATTAATATCCATTAAGGCATCCAGGGGAAAAAGAAGGAAAAAAAAAAGAAAAAAATTGTCATTATTTGAACTCTGATGTATTTCCACAAAGATTTTAGGTAAGAGGAAAAAATTCACATAGCAGCACAACGGTGTCATGTGCACATGTTCACATTATTTATCAGTCAAACGTGGGGCTGGCTATTGCTAATATCTTTTGGAATGAGCAAAATGCCTCAAGTTTCACATTAAGTGCAGTGGATTTTTGTCAGCACCTCATGACTCAGATATTACCCGATACTACCAAGCAAGTGATGACATTTATAAGAATAGCAGTCATGTACTCATAAACAGAGATTACAAATCAGTGTCTAAACTATTTATCCCATGTATCAGCTTGCAGGATGCACTACAGAGTAACCCTTTATAAAAATAAAATTTTAAAGAAAACCCAGCCTATCCCTACTAGGTATAATTTTTCATAATAATTTTAAGAATTTGTACATTTTGGTGTATTTTGGGGTTTCCACATATTTCGTTTAATTATGTTCTTCAAAATCCCATGTTCTCCTGTCCTGAATGTTGGAACATTGCTGTGTCTCCTGTTTGCAGCCTTCCTAAAGTCAAAATCATGTAAATGCATTTTAGGTTTAATTTTTGAACGAGTATGTTACATTATCACTTGTAGAAGTATACATTGGCAATGGTAAGTGTACATGTTTTACACAACACGAGAAATTAGAAAGCCCAGGACAAAACCCCAGGGCACACAGCTAGGGACAAAGATGGATATGTAGGATGTTATCCCAGCCTTTGCCAAATGCTTGCAATAGCAATTTGAAGGGGTCCCTGAGGTCCAGACTCTCATTTCACTGGTCCTTCCTTTCCCTTCACTCAAAGTTCATGTGCAGAGTAGAATTACAAGGAAGTTTTAAACCTCTTAAGTGATTTGCAGAAGAGTCAGTGGAGCTGGAATGCAGGACATGTCTGAAGGGTTAGTGAGCCTGGGGGCAGAGGAGGGGAGCATGTCTGGGAGCAGCTCTCCCTGCACAGGGTGGGCTGCACTCCTCACCATTCACCTGGCAGGCTGCTACCTGGCACAGGTGTTCTCTGAGGTCACTTCTTCCCCTGCTCTGCAGTGCTAGTTTCAAACCCTGGCTCCACCTGCCTGTTCAAACCAAAGGCTGCATCTTGTGGGAAGGTATACTCTGCTTATTTCAATTTTAATTTAGTTTTAAGGTGATCGTAATAAAATAAGTTATGGAGGGGTGGCAAAAAAGGATCTCTGTTCTGTAGTAGTATCTGTAATAATAGATAAAGAAGATAGCATTTGCTGATTTTAATGGATTAAACTATGCTGTAGATGTGCACCACGTCCAAATAAACAGGGTCTCCTCCCTGCCCAGAGCTCACAAGTGGCCTTTTGCAGCCTAATTCAATTAACAAATTACCATTTGCTATCACCATTTGATCAGCACAGATTCCCCACCAGCATCAAATTTTCCTCTCTGTTTAAAGGCAGCAAGTCTGTACATGTGAAAAAAAAAAAAGAGGTGGGGAGAGGGGTGTTGAAATCCCCCCAGCCATGGGTGACACCCATGTTGATCACAAATTACACAGTGCATCTTGAAATAGGAATGGAATGAGAACCACCATTGATAAGGAGGAAGTTCTGCAGCAGAAGCTGTTGCTGACCTGTAGCACAGCAGTAAATCAAGGGTAAATGTGAACTTCAGCACTGGTCACCCTGGGTGTAACCTCCCCTTCACGCCTGTCCTAACAACCTTAAACACTACAATAAACAACAGACACGAAGGCAGATAAGAATTCCCAGGACAGAAACTTTGTAAGGAGAAGCAGGAATATGTAGTAAAATCTTATACCATAAAACACAGCCCCACTTTCCCTCCAAATTCTCATGGTTTTCATCTCCAGTGATAACCTTTTTTTGTAAAGACCAGTCAGTTCTGAAATAATTCCTCCCAGGAATAAGAGGCAGAACAAAGACCCTGTTTGTGTCCTAAGGAATGGCTCTGTGAATAAGAGGTATCCTCCATATGATCTCCATCTCAGTTTTTATTTCACAGTTGGGAAGCCTTCCTCAACAGCCAGGCTTTTACATATTTCCTTCCCTTATTTATAGTTATACTTCACTGAAACTGCACATACAACTCCAAAGCCATGAAGATTAAAACCTGTTTTCTGAGCCCCTTGACTCATAATATACTAGGTCCTTAACCAGCTCCCTAGGAGAGATGCTTTAATAACTAGAAGCCCTATTTCCCATTTTACATTGGGCACGTTTCCATCAGCATTGGCTGGTACTCAGCATGGCCATATGGCTGCTGACAGCAAAATTGATCATGAGAGATTTCTTGGTTAAAACACTGTTTATTCATTATGAAGCACTGTGGAATAATCTGACCTTTGAGGGGTATAGAAATTAACAGGTGGATATTCTTAACAGTCAGTGGGAAAATGGAACACCGAAGGAGGAGTTTTCACAGACTGTCCCTACACCACTGCTCTTTTGAAGTTCAGCCTTCACTCTGCATCCATAGTAACTTCATGGGGAAATACAGTTCTTTCTCTTCCAGCCTCTTTACTCCATGCTTTACCCATGATTTATGCCACAAAGTGTACAACATAGTTGGCACAGTTGGCTTGTTTCATATGGCTGCAGTTTATACACTATCATAAAAGCAGGGGTAGAAGAACAGATACAAATCTAAATCCATTATTAAACTCAAACACCTGCTTTATTGCATGCAAGAGATAATGAGCAGATGCAATGCCAGATACATGAGGAATACAAGTAATTGGTGAATTTATACCTGCAGTACATTAACTAAATGGAAATCTCCAGAGGATAGGACAGTCCTTAACTTTCATCTTTTCTAGTCAGGCACTCTGTGTTTAAGTAGGCAAGATACAATGCCTTATAAACTCAGCTGAATTAGCCAAAGAAGAAAAAAAATCCAGAAAAAATCCCAGTAAGGCCCAGAGTCACACTTAGGAGAGACACTAGACTGATCCCTCCACAGGTCCTGAAAGGATTCAAAACTAAGCAAGACCAGATGCAGCCAAAGAGCCCTGCCAGGATTCAACACAAAGTTTTGTTTGAGCAAGGACTGAAGGATTTGGCCTCACAGTCCAGGTATGCCATTATTTGTAAATATACAACTTCTTTTAACTTCAACTGGAACTGCTCAAAGGCAGAAATGAACTATGAATAGTTAGAGTTTGCTGAAAAAAGGACTCAGTGTATTTTGCTCTCTGGATCTAGACAGCCAGACCTGGAAACACAGCCATAAAATGTAATTCTTGATAACTGGGAAACAGGCTGATACTTATAAAGGAAGAGCTCTGTGCTGTAGAGTATTTAGAAGCACTTGCATTTACCATTAGCCCAGCAAATCCTTAACACTCGCAGAGTAGCTCTTTTAAAATGATTAATCTCAGAGTTGTACAGATCGTACAGAGATTAATAAAAATGAAGGGTTTACAGATGAGAATGTGTGATGAAAAACAGAGCAGCTTTAGAGAGTTGTATCAATCTAAGTGGTTATAAAAAAAAAAACTCATAAAAGATGACATTCTAATCTGAATATTTTAAAAAATAATCAAGCTGCAATTTCTCTCTCACACCATTTTTACTTTGTAAAACTGAAATTGTCTGTCTAATGTATAAAGCAGCTACAACTTAATCTGAAGAGTTAAGCTTTTTTATTATTATTTCATAAACCAAAAAAGGGAAGCTTTAGGGCACACTGAGGAGAGCTAGAAAATTTCAGATGAAACATGAATACACATTGATTCATGAGATTCAGACTTGGAAGAATAAAAAAAGCCAGAAAGCAAGATTACATAAAACAGGCACCACATTAAGCTTCAATTTAATTGTGTTTCACTGCAGGAACAGGAATTTTAGGGTTTAGAAACAGAGCCAAAAATGAGGCAAAGTGAGGGTGTGGGCTAGTCCCGTTGATAACAGAACATAAAGGAAGAGAAGTAGAGTTAATTCCCTCTGCTAAAATATTTACCATCCTAGCACCCTGGGAAAAATATGCATGGAGACAGAAAAAGATCCTGATTAGCTATATAGAAGATCCTGTTTCTGCCTGTTTTTTGTCTAATGCTGTTACAGAGGGTGGAGTATGAAGCTGCATTTTTATCTGCCCTTTCCAAGGCAAAGGAATATTAAAAAATGTGATTTCACAGATTTGAAATCTGTGAATCTTCTGCCATCCTCAATGGGAGAATCAGCTGGCTAATGAAAGGAAGGCTCTAAATTTTCAGGGGACCTTTGTGTTTCCGATCTCAATCATCTTTCTTTGGTTTGGGACTTTTTTTACCATCAACCTGAGCGGAATCAGGATTTCACCAAAACCTTCCCTTCAGAACAAGACCATCAGCTATTGGTGGGAAAGGATAAATTCCATATTAGAGACTGGAGGGTATTGCCCATTTCCAGCTCATCTCAATTGCAGAACTGAACCCAAGTTTTGCACCTCCAAATTTTACTAATACCACCAAAACTAAACAGAAAAACCTTTGTAAACCACTCCTAAACAAGAAAGGTTTTCACTGCCTTGTTTTAGATGCAGTTTTAATAGTGTTCTACAGAGATCATACCTAATATTCCTTACAGTGAGCCTGAGAAAACAGCAATAAATACCAATTTCCATGGAACATGCTGAGTGTTTTAACATCCAAGCAAAACCAAAAGGGGAAAACCAAAATGTTGTTTGGTTCTATGCCTGATTTTCAGATGACTGTGAGAAATATGGATCAAAGCCTTTTACTTGAGCAGCTGAAGAGAAAATTACATTGAGTCTTGCTATTGGGAATGTAGCTACACTTCTTGTCTACCACACTGTATCACTTCCTGCTTGATATAAGTTACTTCCATGTCACTTTTACATTTAACTCATCAAAATATAAACGAGGGTTTTATAGTCCTGAGTTCTTCCTCTAGAACCACTATGGAAGGAAGCAGTGTTTTTCATATTGGACAAATGAAAAAGCAACACAAAAATACTAAGGACAGAAACTAATGGCAAAAGTGTCCACTAATGTGGAACATGAATTTTGAGATGTCTGGGACCCACTGGCTTTCCTACAACAGAATAAATCTGATCCCAGCAGCTCCAAACAAAATACCACAAATGAGGAACAAATCATCAGCAAACAGTCTGAGGAGATAAAATCCAGTCCCACAGTGAGATTCACTGCCTTAACAATGAAGCTTTCCTTTCAGATTCTAGAAGTTGCCAGTTTGTGAGACAGCTTGCAGACAAGCCAGCCCCCGCTCTGGTCCACCCAAAGTTCAGAAGGTGACAGAAGGATGCCTGGACAAACAAGCCACACAATTAACACACATAAGGTCTCAAAGCACTCCTCTTCCCTCACATGACTTGTAAGAACAGCTTGAGCTCAATCAGAGCTCTATCAATTTGGAATTCTGGACACAAAAAATCTAAAATACAGATTCAAGTCACTTGGGCTGTATGGTAGCAGTAGTGGCTTGTCTTCTTCTCGAGGGACAGCTCTTGGCAGAGGGAAGATCATCTTGGGCCATCAGACATCCCTTTGGTTTGCCAGTGAGTAGGAACCTCTGGAACTCATGGCTGCAGCCTTTTCCATCTGCTTCCCTGCTAACACCTCTCTCCCCTTCCTCTGCCAGTCCATCACGGTGCTGTTCTCTGGCAGAAGACATCATCTCAGTTCACTTCAGATGTCTCTCCTCACCATTTAACAATGGTTGGATCTCTGTTCCATACCTTTTCCTGCCCACCTCTGCCTTTCTCTCAGGCCATGCCTTCCACAGATTCCTAATGCTTACACCTACTGAAAGCACTCAGACCAAACTCCACTGATATGTAGAAACTTCTTGTTCTCAGTTCCAATATCCAATATTAAAATATACATGAAGGAAAAAGCATTCAGGAAAAACAGTCTTCCATGGCCTTAAAGCCACAGGCTGAAGCAGGCTCTGAGCAAATGAAATCATTCGAAAGTTTAGATGCCAGGCTCTTGCTGCTGCTGACACACAAGTTCATAAGCTTGCAACTCAATGGGAATGATTTTCACAATGACTGGAAAGGACACAGCTTTGGCCACCTGACAGTAATCTTTGCCCAATTTCAAACTTTTAATCTTGGTTGAGGAGATTCTGGAGCTGATCACCCAAATATTGGCAGGACTGTAAAGAGCTAGAACCAAGATGCTCCCAGATAAACTGCTAGACAACTTCAGCACAGAAACTGCCAACTAACTCTACCTAAATTGCACTGCAAAAGCTTCATTTCAGTGTGTTAAACTTATGCTAAACATGAACCCAGAAAAGCAAGCTACTGGCCTGGTCTGCTGTCAAGTATAAAGAGTATGACCCTTAAGTTTTATATAACTGTAGAGTGCTCTAACTATTTGCAGAACTTACTGGCAACGTTTTCTTCCTTCTTATAATGTGCAAAAGTCTCACCGAAGCCAGGAAGAAGTGCTGGGGAGAACTGAAGGCAAGGAGCTGAACAGGGACTGTCATCGTTGGACAGAATCTAGAAGCTCCATATTTCAACAGGAAGATTGACTCCAAAATTCTTAAATTACAACTACGAGATTGAGAAAAGCATCTGAAACACTAAACGCCTGGGAATCACTTATGAACAGTTCATATATTTTAAAGATGTAAATCTTGGGAAGAATACCTTATGTTCATGGCAACTGAGATTGGAGGTACTGTGCATTGTAACTCTCAGCCAGAAAAGACAGATAACTATTTTGGCTCATATTACCAGTGATGAGGCTATGTCTAGCACTGATTTTCCACAGATTCTACAATCTTGGCCTATACCAAAACTTTCAGCTTTGTTTTACCATAGATCATTCATCTTGATTCTTTCCCCATTTCCATGCATCCTAGGTCACATACTTTACACTGCTAACAGTCTGACTCCTGGACAAGTAAGAAGCCATTTATTTTGTTCAGTACTCCTTTAATATTCCTATTGTGACTTTTTTTTTTTCACTGAGTTCCCCAAAGAATAACCTCTTCCTTGCTTTAATAACTTGGACCTCGGTCAAGGTTGATGTGTTTCTCCATTTTGCAGGATATTTTCTTCAGAAGAGACAAAACAGTGTCTAATATTGCAATGACTGATCTTTAAAGGGTACAGTTTCAAGAGGAAATCAAAAAGACTTACAAAAGAAAAGTAGGAAATAGCCTTTAAAAAGAGGGGATTGACAGCAAAGAGAGTGAGCTGTACACAACTGTAGGATTTTGGGATCTCCTTTAACCAGAAGAAAGCTCCTCGACAGATTTCTTCAGGCTCAATTCCCTTGTCCACTTCAATACAGATAGTTTACTGCACTACTCCATCTAACCTTCAAACACCACTGGTTTATGATCTACAATGAGACCTATAATATTTTTTCCTTTATCGCAGTACCACAGTGTACACAAAGTCCATCTTGAGCAAGATTTTCACATTCATGGACAACTGCATGAAAGCACAGACCTGTGCAGGCTTTTATCAGCCTCTCCTGCTGTTCCCTCGGGACTGCACATGCTCGGACACTGAGAACATCTCAGAGTTGGCAATACCTGCCTTCGGTGGGGGAGTTTTTAGAGCCAATTATCTCCTCAGAGCAGTAAACTATCCACTCTGAGCAGTGCAGGCAATCCGTGGCATTTGATCCAAAGGTGGCTCTGCCGCTCAGGGCAGCGGCCGCGGATGGACCGAGGTGAGGATCCGGGTCCCGGGTGCCCCTGGGGGACGCCCAGCCCCGGCAGAACCGCTGGAGGCACCGGGCACGGAGGGCGCGGAGACGGAGGCAGCGGCCCCGGAGCTCTGCCCGCCCGGCAGCGGCCGCCAGCCCGGCGGGGCCCCCGGCGCCTCGGAGCCTTCCTGCCCGCCCGGCCGCAGGAAGCCCCG
Organism: Rhabdornis inornatus; assembly: GCA_013397075.1. Taxonomy (NCBI): domain Eukaryota; kingdom Metazoa; phylum Chordata; class Aves; order Passeriformes; family Rhabdornithidae; genus Rhabdornis; species Rhabdornis inornatus. Next base: position 1,577,521 of record VWZS01004859.1, read on the forward strand.
CGGGGGAGGCGGGCCGGAGCCTCTTCCCGGCAGGTGGGAGGGCGACAATGGCCGGGAGGAAGGAAGCCGGGAGGCGGCCGGGCCGGGACACAGGACGCAGGGCCTGGCGAAGGCAGGGAAAGGGAAGAGGGATGGTAGGAAAGGGCGACGGCTCAAGGAGGAGAGCGCGAAGTGGCCGCGGCTGCCTCTCCGGGAGGGGCCCGGGCATCGGGAACGGGCACAGCCCTGCCCTGCCCTGCCCGGTGCTACCGGAGCCCAGCCCTGCACGGCCCAGCCCTGCACGGCCAGCCGGCTGGGGCAAGGATCATCAAAAACACGGCAAGCTACAGCCAGGTAATGAGCCACTCAGGACATGACAGCATTTTTTTCATGCAAGTGACCGGATTCAAATTATAAAATCCAAGATAAAGTTAGCTCAGCAATGCAGCTTCACTAGGGCAACAGGTTAGAAGAGAACAAATCTCCTTACCCTTTCAGTGTGGATCCCAAGTTCATTTGATTCCATGTCATGCATTCAAGCTGTGAGGTCATCTGGTATAAATTGTCACTGTTGTGAAAAGACGTAGAATTAGAACTAAAATTGCAGTTATCAAATAAAAACCAAAACATCAGAATACCAACAATTTGTTTGTTATTTGTTTTAAATATATCGTAGTAGAAAGTGAATTTATTTTATATAATCCCTTTTATCGATGCATTACGAATTTTTAAAAATAAAAGGAAATAAAAGAAAAGGAAATCTGTCGCTCGAAAAGACACTTTGAATCTGCAAGCCTGACGATTTGTAAAGAGCTGAAAATAGAAACATAAAACTTTTTCCTTCCCGAAAAATAATATCCGATATTGACACGTTGAAATGAATGAAACGAATATAAGCAGCCCGGAGGGGTAACGCAAAGGATTATTTGTTTTAAAAAGTCAAATCTGTTAACTGTTTCAACCAGGAGTGTGAGAGACCACGTGGGTAATGGAGTGAAACAGCTATCGTGACTCGTGATGGATGTTGCTACATAGAGGGGCTTGACAAGCCGGAGAAAAATGGAGTGGCTGAGCGATAAACGAAGCTCACCGCTGGAGCAGGCTCTTTCCCCGCCGGTACACACGGCGGGCAGCCCGGGGAAAGCGGCAGCCGCGCCTTCCCCGGCTCCGCTCTGCGCTCGGAGCGGCAAACGCGGCCGCAGAGCGGGGCGGCGGGAGGCGGGCGCGGAGCCCCGGGAGCCCCGGGAGCCCCGGGAGCCCCGGGAGCGCTCTCCCGGCAGGACAGGTCCCCACGGGGCCGGGCAGGAGCCGCGGTCCCCCGGGCCGGGCTGTGCCCGCAGCGCAGCTCCCGNTGCGAGCCCCGGCCCCTCGGGCGGGCGCTGTGATGGATGCCGGGGAACAGTAAACGCGACTCTCCCCGCTGATTAATTACACCTAAATTCGCTGGATTTACGCGGTGAATTTATATAATTTTGTTATTGGGAGAGGGTACTTTTTTTCTTCTTGCATGGCAGGTAGAAGCGACCTAAAAAAGCCAGAATCCAGTGGGAAGCTTTTGCATATAAAAACAAATTAAGTGACTTCAATCTCGAAGTATGCGTAATATCATTTGTCAGTATCACTGGACACTATTATTCATTAGTGTGTCTGAAATGCTATTATGCTACTACAATGTCCTGCATATCAGCTCAGGAATTGTTAAACTCTCCTGCAGTTTCCCCATTTGCAATAGCAGTCCGTGCTGGTCTGTGCCAACTACGTTTTGCAATTCCACGAATTCTTCCTGTAATGCTGCTGTAATTAATTCCTCCAGGACCCTGATTTTTATTAGAAGTGCCCGCCCGATGCATTTACAGCAGGAGATTTCCCTTTAACTTTCTTTCGCTTGACAGTTCATTTATAAGAGCCTCCCCCACAATATCAACTTTTTCCCCCCCTCCTTTGCTTTTTTCATAAAGCAATACACTTATTCATCTTGTCACAGCTCGCAGCCACTGTATTCCGTGCCGCCCTTGGGTGACAGTGTCGGAGCCCGGGCGCCCCGGGAGCAGCGCGGTGCCCGCCCGGCCAAACGCGCTCCCCGCGGTGCGGCCGCGCCCCGCGCCCCGCTCCCGGCTCTGCAGCGCCGGCCGCGGCTCCTCGGCGGAGCCCGACCCTGCTGCAGCCTCCGAAGGGAGCCCCGAGTGGTTTTGGGGCAGGCTGGGCGTCGTGGAAAGCGCTGGGAGGTGGATGGGAGCAGAACTCCGCTACTTGAGCTAAACCCCGCTCTACCCCGTTTGGTGTCTCCTGAGCCGCAGGAGAGACCCTCAGCCCTCGCCCCCTCCCTTGTCCTCCTACTGCGGGGGGCTGGAGCCGGGGAATGAGTGCGGGGGGAGCAGGTGCCCGGCCTCGGACCCCACACCAGCCCGGGCCGCGGTTCGGGCTCTCGGCAGGGCCCGACCTCGCCACACCCGGGCACCGGGATGCCCACGGAGTGGCACCCGCGCCCCTCCCACGGGCTGCAGGTGGGTCTGTGCCATCTCTGCGGCCGGCAGCGGCCAAGTGGAGGAATTTCTGTTCTGTGCTGAGCCACGGAGCTGAGAGGTTCTCATCTCGAAAAAGCCGAGATTGCCGGAGCTTTGGCTAAGCCGACCCTGGGCGGGAGGCAGGTGGGCACCGCCGGGCTTCGCGCCCCCTAAACCCGGAGATAAGAGCTGCCCCGCCGGCCGCCGCTTGCCCGGGGGCCACTGGGCAGTGGCTCGAATTAAACATCTCACATTTGACATGTGACAGAGAGCAGGACGTCCCTAACGCCATTTACGCCTCGACATGGTTTATTATTGACAGTACCGTGAGATGATCTCATGGAACCAACAGCTCCGCTCAAGATCTCAGCTTTGGATGGGGTTTGAATGAGGAGGAGGAAAGCGGGGTCTCCAGGGATATGCCTGCGCTGATTCCAATCTGAATCCTTGGCCCTTCGAGCGGCCACAAAGAAGACACTAAAAATAACTTATTTTCATAATAAAGATGCTTTTAAAGAGAAACGAGAGGAAGGGGGGGAAACATTTCTACAACAGGGATTAATGTAAGTTGGAGTGGAATAAAAGGAAGTCAACGCTGAGCAAAAAGGGAACTTAAAAGGAAACCAGTAGTAGATCATATAGAGTTTGTTTTGGCCTGCACTGCAGTATTACCGAGTTCTTGACCTCTGCACAGAAAGAGCTATAATCTGAACCGAGACTCCTCCACTTTTAAAGTCTTTGCAAGTGTGACTCACAGTAAATTTTCAACATCGAGCATGTTTACTACATTAAACAGCGCGAGGTAGAAAAGTTCACATCACCACTTTTAATGGACCCACAAACGCACGCTTTGCCATCTGCGCGGGTTTCTCATCCGTGTCCAGCTACCAGCCGCAGGATCGGGGCTCCTGGCCGCGCAGCGGGCCGGGCCATAAACAGAGAGCAAGTAGTGGCCGGGGCAAGAGATTTCAGAGATAGTTTGCTTCCAGCCTAAGAATTACTATCTTTCAACCATTTCTTTCTTCCCGACTTTGCCTCTGTACGCGAGAGAAGGCGAGGCTCTTGAGCCCGAGTGCCTCTGCACTGCAGACGGGCTGGACCCTCCCGCCCACGCCCACTCGGACCCGGCTCAGCTCCCCGCGGATCGGGCTGGGGGCCACGCTCCGCGGAGAGCGGGGGAGCCGGGAGGGTCCCTCGCACCCAGCTGGGGAGATGGAGATGAGCGGAGAGCGAAAGCATCAGGTGGAGGTGACTCCCTCTGCATCCTCTCCCTCTGCTCTCTCCCTCCACCTCCACCCGCCGAAGCATCACCCCTCGGGTCCTGCTGGGCGCGGCGGGTCCGGGACGGGGGTGACGGAGGGACTGCAAGGCAGAGCGGACCCTCAGCCTCGGCTGGGGTGAGTGGGCGAGGGACTACAAACCAGCGCTGCTCGGCGACCCGGAGGACGCAAAGAGGAGGCGGCGCAGCGAAACACCGGCCGCCGCATCCCGCCGGGGACAGAGGCAACACCACCTCCCGTTCCCGACCTCGTCTCCCTCGTCACATCCTCCCCTCTGCACTGCTAAAGGAGAACGGGAGCGCCTGCTGTCCCCAGCCAGTGCGAGAAAGGACAAACCCCGCATTCCGGGGCTGAGCACCATCCCCTGAGCGCTCATCCTGTGAGCACCCCGCGCAAAGGGCGCCGGCACTCGGATGCGGCGACCGAGCAATCACTTGACAAAGCAGAGCTGTCGAACTTGACCTGAACTGCGAAAAGCAGAAGAAATCTTCAAGAAGGAGGTGCAGAATTAACACGGCCTCGAAAAAAAAAATCACGATTTTGCCAAATCAAGATAAATGTGGATAAGGACAGTGCGGTCGCTTCTAGGCGTTGGCGATGTGGCAAACGAGTCCCGCCCGTTCCTGTACCGCAACGCCTCATCCACTTCCCTAACCACATTTCCAGGCGTTTTTGAACGTGTTCAACAGGGCACAAGGAGAGGCCGCCCCGAGCTCAGCCACCTGTGCGGGCCTCGCTGCGGAGCAGGCTTTGTACAGCTGGGGCTGCCCTCGACGGGGAGCAAGCTCTGCCTCGCTCACACCCCCACACACCAGTATTGGCTCCTGAGAGGTTTAAAGGCTTAAATCCTTATCTTACTGGAGTAAGCCGTAAACCCCCCAGGGAGCAGGGCAGGATCAAGGCTGAGGTCGGGAGGAAATCGCCCCCGTGGCTCAGCGCTGCCCACTCGCGCCGGGTGCGGGACCCCAAGCGCTGGGCGGGAGGTGGCCGCATTAGGGAGGCGACCTCTGTGCTCACCCCTGCCTCGGTGGAGGCACATGGAAGAGAGAGCTTTCGACACTATCAGCATTCTCCTATCGGAATCACACCTCCAGGTGCTGCCGCTTCCAGGAGCGGGGCGAGGGCGACCCCCGGGGCCCGGGGGACTGGGGAAGGCGGCGGCTGCCCGCGGCCTCTCGGAGCTGCCCTCCCCAAGCCTCCTTCAAACCATATTTATAGATTTCCCTGCGCGGGGAGCAATCTCTGTCACTTCAGCGCAGGAGTTCGCCCCGCCAATTATTCTGCAAGCTAATCTCTCTGGATAGGTTTTCTTTCCTTCCTTCATTACCTCATTCCCTCCTTCCCTTGACGTCAACTCACGTTCATTAGCGAAGTGGCTTCTGGAAGTGACAGAATTTTGTTGTCTCACGTCCAGTGTCGATTAATCTGAGACGATATAAGCGGCCTACAAGAGGAGCCGCTCGCGGCTTCCTTCGCAGAGGCACATTGTTTTGTGTGCGAGAGTTACTTAGCAACTGCGAGATACGGGACTGGCTCCAAGTTCACAAAAAGTTGAGGAATAAATTTTGGGGAACTTCTTTTACTCACTAAACACGTTGTAAAACTCCAACGCCCAGCCCCCATGTCAGACCGAAAAAAAAATCAACCCGGAAAGCCGCGCTTGCCACAGGCCCGTCTGTTGGCAAAGAGATTTCGTTGCTTGCAGCAAAGCTCCAGACCCACCTTTCTCCCAGCAAGGAAATCCGATAGGTTTACTGCCCCGATTTCAATAAATAATCTCCCTGCAGGCCAGCTCCCATCACTCCTGGGAGCCATCGGAACGGCTGTTGGCCTGCAAGAGGAAACCCTTGGATGGAGCTGAGTTTTAATCGCCTGTACCACGCTCTGCCCACGGCTGCTGCTCACCAGCCAGCACTTCCACACCTTCTCGACCTCGGGGAAGAGCTTCGGGGGCTCCTAGAGCCAGGAACGGAGAGGAGGCGTGGGGGCCTGCAGCCTGGGACTTTGCCCCAAGCCCCTTCCCCCTCTCTGGCTAAGGGCAAATCCCAAATTCATTGCACCGGCGGACTACGGGACAGGCCCAAGGAGTGCGGGCAGCCCGGCTCCCGTTCCGCAGAGGTGGCCGGCACCTGCTGCCGGAGCGCGGCTCTCCCGTGCCCGGCCCCGCCGGGATGCTCTGCCAGGGCCGAGCGGCGCCGCCGCCGCCGCCAACCCCGGCTCGACAGGACGAGCCGGCCGGGAAACCTCCGAGACACAGCAGGGTCCGCGACCGAGGGCGCGGCATCTTTTTTTCGTTTTGTGGGGCTTTGGGGATGTCATTTTGTTTGGGTACTTAAATTTTTTTGGTTATTGTTGCTTTCTTTGTTTTTGCTGGCTTTTGGCTTGTTTGTTTGTTTGGGGGTTGAGGTGGTTTTGCCTTGGTGTGGTTTGGTTTTTACGTGTGAATCTTCCTTTTTCGGGTTTGGTTGTGTTTTTTTTTTGTTTTGTTTCGTTTTTGAGAAGGGAAAGAATAAATCTGCTTCCTTGCATAAAGGAGAAGCTGTTTGAACGGCAAGAGGGGGAGAGAGCGCGTCCCAGCAGCAACCCGCGCACAAGGAGGGCAGGCAAAGGTCCCAGCAGACCGAGGTACCTGTTGTAGGGCGTCCGGAGGAGCAGCGCCTGGCTGCCCGTGCAGCTGTCGGTCGGCGTGTGACAGCCGTACACCGGGGGAGGCACCGAGTACTGCTGGTCCCCTGTGGAGAGAGCAGCGCAGAGTTAACCCTCGGGGCGAGCGGCCGCCCCTCCGCTCGCCCTGCGCTGAGCAGAGGTCTCCAGGGCCCCGTTCTCCAGCACTGGGCAGCTCCAGCTCTGCGCCAGCCCTGCGGGGGCTCGGGGAGGGTCCGTCCGGGTTGCCCGGCAGAGCCCTCGGTGCGGGGCCCTCGGAGGGAGGAATTAGGCAGGAATTACCTAGGGAGGGCTGCTGGCTGATGGGGTCCTCGTGTTTGAAAGAGTGGTTGGTGAACTGAGCGGCGGGGTGAGACGGCGTGTGGCCGTAGCTGGGGGTCCCGTCAAAGGCCACGGTGCTGTAACCTGGCGGAGAGAGCACAGCGAGGTTAGAGCAGGAGCTCCCCGAGTCCCTGGGAGAGGGGGGCTCATGGCCAAGCACCGCTCCGCGTCTGATCCCCCCGCGGGGCTGCTGCCCACGCCGAGGACAAGGACAGGGCCAGGCTCCCTGAGCCCCTCCGGCCCCTCGGCCACCGCCCCTCGGCACTCGCCCATCTCTCTCTGCCGGGAGAGCCGCGCCGAGCCCGCGCCCGGGCGCGGAAAGTCGGAAGTCTCGTTCGTGTTTAAAGAGAACAGATCGGCTTTGGTAATAAAAAGGATGTTTCCATTAATTGTTGCTCGTATTAAAAGAGGAAGATTCCCATTTGCTCAGTGTACTCATCTGACGCTTCCAGTTTAGAAGTTACCCTTTAATCTTGAGCTTTTTATTATTTTGTTAAGAGAGGCTTTCTGAAGAGTCTGCAATAAAGAGGCGGAATGTTACGTGCAAAAATAAAACTCCTTCTTTCAGCGAAAATTGCTCTCCAAAATAATAAACAGCCTATTTTGTTTCCTACACCGAGCAGATTCAGATGGAAAGAGCCCACCTCTGCTGACCCCGGGCCGGCACGGAATCGTAAATCAGGTGCTTGGACACCAACTTTCATTAATGACTTGGAGCTGGCTAAACAACTTCAGCTAAAAAAGTAATTACAAAGTAATATTATCTCAGAGGCTTCTCGGCTCATCAGCATTTACCCCGAGAACCAAGCTAAAAAAAAAAAAACTAAAAAAAACCCAAAACAAACAAACCAAAAAAACCCCAAGAAAACCAAGCAAAACAAAAAACCCCAACCAAAACAAAACCCCAACAAAACAAAACAAAAAGTGCGACGAGGGCAGGGGAAAGAAACCAAAGGGACTACGAGCGCTTTCTCCCTCACACTCCTCTCCTTGAACCCGCTTATTCCAACATGGGCATCCCTCATGGGTCCGTCTGGACGGGGCGTGTGGCTGGAGAGTGATTTTGTCAGTCGAGAGGGAGCACTCGGGGCTGTTTTCAAGCAGCCTGTCTCAGTTCCCTTTCGGTGCCGGGTGTTCGGCAATGGGCAGGTCTCTGCTTCACCCACGATCCGTAATCACAGCGGGTTTCAGAGAGAGAATAAAATGGAGAGGCAGCAAAGGGATTCGAATGTTGCTTCTCCGTTTTTATTCTCTCTGCTGACAGGCTGGATCCAGAGACATTACCGGACTTCATTAACCTGCGTGGGAGAAACGGAGGGAGCCACAGCAGGAATGAAAATATTCCAGAAGACTTTAAAACCTCCGTTCGCGGTGACTTTAAGTCGGCCCTTAGGCTGCGGGGATGGGAGTGGGACCGGCCTGTTCCCGGCCAAATGTCCCTCGCATCCCCCTGCCCCTGCGAGCTCCTTTCGGCAGCGCTGACAGGCCGGTACCTCACGGGCTCCCATCCCACAGCTGTTTCTCGCTCCTTATCTCCTCCCTCAGCCCTCAGGGTAGAGCCTCAACCTTCAACTCCCTTTCCCCCGTTTCCCTCTGTCTCTTTTTTAACTTTCAGAAAACACTGACACTTTCTACGTTACTTTTGGCCCGCCACAGAGTTTCGGTGACCTTCAAAACTCAGCTCGGAGCAGGACGAGGTTTTGGCCACATTTTCCGGTGTTGCCTGACCCAAAGCTTCAGGAATGTGATAAGAAAGTTGAGTTCTGAACCGAGCTGCCGATAGTGAGGTCTCTTTAATTAGGGCGTTATCAGAACTAGGCCTGATTAAAATGTGCTGAAAATAATTGAAAGTTGTACATCTGCTGGGGAACGGGGCCCGCTGGAGGCATCCAGTTGTTGGAGGAGCCCAGCTGGATGAAAGAGGCAGGCAAACGAGAAGAGGAAAATTGGGAGAGGTTTCAAAGCCTTAGTTTCCTACCCCCCACCCCATCCCAGACTTGGCAGAAATATCATCGCAGAGCCAAGGTAGCGTCTTTCCCACGGTCGGAAGAACCGTTTAAAAAAATATGGAAGAAAAAAAAAAAAAAAAGGAGTTCAACCTTGAGGAGAGCCAAAGCAAGAACATTTTATCCATCCACCAAAA
>VWZS01004859.1:1586418-1637442 GCA_013397075.1 Rhabdornis inornatus
AAAAAAAAAAAAAAAAAAAAAAAAAAAAAAAGAAAAAAAAAAAGCAAACACCCTTTGCCGAATTTCTGCTTCCAAAGGAGCCCTCTCTCTGCGTGTCACAGAAAATAGCTGCGGCTAAGCCTCAGGGCTGCACTTGCGGAAGGCAGCCCCGAGCCGAAGGGACCCCCGTGCCCCGCGGCGAGGCACCGGGCCTGGCCGAGCACGGGAGGGAGCCGGGACACGGCCCCTGCTCCCCGCTCCCCGCTCCCCGCCACGGCGCCGTCCCCGGGCTCCTGCCGGGCCCGGATGCTCGGGGCTGTGCGAAGGGCTCGGTGCGCTCTCGGCCCGCACAGGTGCGGGTGTGTGCGGGCTGTGTGCGGTGCCGCCGGACCCGAGCAGAGCCCAGCCTGGGCTCCGCGTGTCTGGGCCTTAAAGGCTCCGTTTCTTCTCGGGGTGGGTAAATCCGGACGTCAGGATGGCGCGGGGTCGCAGCTATTTTGTCCCTCGCCAACTCGAATTTATGTCCTTCGCCCTTCTCTCCGCTTTCTCGTCGCTATTTCCGCCCAGCGATCATAAATCCCCTCCGATATCTAAAATCCTTTCAGATGTCTTTCAAAAGTGCCTGCAGAGACCCTGTCCCGGCTCTGGGCCGTTCACCTCCCGTCCCGCAGCTGGAGCTGGGACCCCGCGGGGCACGCAGCGGCTCCGGGGCCTCGGAGTGGCCGAGCCTCCCTCCAGCTCCAGGGATGCTGCCCATTTTCCCAGCCGGGATGGCAGCACGGCCTGGGAACCCCGCTCTGCGGTTTCCTGTGTCGGAGCCCGCGCCGGGCGAACCCCCGGGGCAGAGGCCGGGGCTCGAAGGCAGCAGCGCGGTGGCACCGGGACCGCGACCCGGCACTGCTGAGCAACTACGCTGCTGAGCAACCCCTGTACCTCGCTGCAAGCATCGCCCGGGCCTCGGGCCACCCCTCGGCGGCCAGCACCGAGCGCGTCCCCGGCCTCGGCCTCAGCTCTTCCCCTCGCCCTGCAGCCCGAAGCGCCCGGGACGGTCGGTCCCTGTCCCTCTGTGGGTACGCGATTGCCCCCGCGGGGCACAGCAATCCCGAGCTGCGGGCTGGGTGCGGGGAGCTCCATGCCAAAAGCAGAGAGACACCGGCCACTCATCCCGCTCCGGCAGGGCCACGCACACTCTGCCGATGCCCCGGCCCCCGAGCTTTGGCTGCCCGACTCCCCTCGCTCCAATTCGCCCGGGGCCGAGCAAACCACGGCACCCCGCCGCTCCAGGGCCAGCTGAAGGAGCGGGAAGGAGACCCAAAAGGTCTCTTACAAGTTCTCCGCACGCTGGCCCCTTTTCCTTTCTTCCCCGCTTTTGCACCCGCAAATGTTTATGCTGCAGGCACTGGAAGAAAAAGGATTAGATGCTGACCCCGGTGCCACACGCGAAAGACCCATCGGCCGACCGTTCAACCCTCGGGAGCTCTCCCCGTACACCGGGGACCGAAGGGAGTTACGGCGCAGCCGGTCCTGGCCACGGAGACATGGATAAGAAACGACGAGTCGCCCCTGCTTGTGCATTCCAGCCCGGGGATATTCAGCCCTCCCGAGGTTAATTCGACAAGGGGCTTGAAAACACTAGTGTGCAGACAGCGCTTTTCGGATTCAGAAGGAAGTTTGGAGGTTCACCCCCGCCACCACCCCATCACACCCGAGATGTGCAGAGGGAATTGTCTCGGGCCACGGGCCCCAGTTCCATTCCAGAACTTGTGCCGTCTCCGGCCCGAACAAACCTTTGCGAAGGCGAGAGGCTGCTCCAACCCGGGGAGGGGGCCGGGGGGCTCCAGCCCGCCTGGCAGAGCCGCCCGCTGCATCCGCTGCCCCACGGGAGGGGTGGGGGGCGAGCAACTCGCGGCTCCTAAAGCTCCCGGGAGCGACGTGGCTGCCGCACAGGGAGGGAAGGGAGGCACGGGAGGGCTGGCTCGCCTAACCCGGCTCGGCTGCCGCGGAGAAAGACTGGGCTTGGTGTTTACATCAGGCGCGGCCCTTCGGGGCTGAGCGGGCGCCTCCGGGGGCCGCCCCCCGAGCCCGGGGCGCCCGGCAGCGCGGCCCTTACCCTGGTTGCGGATGGCTTGCTGGCTCTCCAAGCAGTTGGGCAGGTAGGGCCCGTTGGGGAACATCCGAGCCTGGCCCGAGGGCGGCTGGCTGGGCGGCGGGGCGCCGAAGGGCCCGTAGCGGCAAGCGCCGGCCGTGCCCGTGAACTGGCCGGAGAAGTGGACGGTGAAAGCGCTCAGGTATTGCTCCTCGTGCGGGTCCGATCCGTTCCAGCTCGGCTCCTGCTTGATGAAGGAGTGCGGTCCCAGCGAGCCGTAGGAGGCCCCCGGGGGAAAGTCCAGGACGGGCGCCCACTGCGCCGCGCTGCTCACCGGCATGGTGCAGTTGCTGTTGCCCGGCATGGAGGGCACGGAGGGCAGCAGCGCGTTGAGGTCTCGGACGTCGGAGCCCATCTGCTCGCAGACCTTCTGCCTGCCGCCGGGCAGCCAGTCTCCCCCCGGGCCGCACTTGTTCCAAGACACCTGGCCCCTGCCCGCCAAGCCGGAGGCCGGCTCCGGCTGCAGGCACCAGGCCGGCGTGCTCAGCCCTTTGGGGGAAGTTTGCTCCGCGACGCAGCTCCCCGGGTCCAGCCCTGCGGGAGCCGGCAGCAGCGACAGGGAAAGGTTGTTCTCCAGGATCGCCTCCGGGCTTGCACCCGCTCGCAGCGCAGGGCAGGGCAGGGCGCGGCGCGCGTGTGTCTGTGTGTCCGCGCGTGTGCGTGTGTCTGTCTGTACGAATGTCCGCCTGTCCGAGCTGGGGGGGCACAGCCGTCGCGCACGCCTCACCTCGGATGCCTGCTCGCCCTCAACTTTGCAAAGCTCAAATAGAGGCGCTTGCAGGGGAGGAGGAGTCAGCCAGGCCGATCCTCCATTCACACAACCTCCGCCGAGGGGCTGCCCACAGCCCGCTCTGCTGAACCCAGCCGGACCAGACGCGCGGGGGGGAGGGGAGGCACAGGAGGGCCGGGGATGGAGGGGGAGAGGTGACTGTGGGAGAATATATCTCCCCTACACATCACTCCCACCCTTCTTCTGGTACAAGCGCCACTAAATCTCGCCCTAACGTTTCCCCGCTTTAGGAGAGACTTGCAGGACTGTTAGAAGGACCCAGGTGGCCAGTAAGTACGTGCTGGCTGACTTCCCCCGCCAGCTCCCTGCATGTCCGTGGGGATTCCCGAGGGCAGCCAGGTCGCAGGCCCTGGGGACCGCGCGGAGAAGCCTCCGCCCTTGCAGGAACCGGGGGAGGTGACACGACCCGGGGCGGGCGGACCCCGTTCCTGAGAGGGGAAAGTGTCTTTCCAGGTGCCTCTCCCGCTACGGGAGGAACCTGCGTGTCCATGAGCTCCTGCGGGATGCGAGCTGCCTGACCCTGGCGGGCAGGGCCGCGGACGTCGCCCAGGGCTGGCTGGCCCGGGGTACCGGGGGCTCGGCCGGAGAGGGGAGGGGCGGGCGCCCCTTGCGAGGGGCCCGGGCCCCGCGTGTGTGCGGCCTCAGCCCTGTCCCTCCGACCGGCCTGTGTGTGAGGGGAAGGAAGCAGCTGGGCGGGCGGGGGAGGACAGCAGCGCTGTGAGTAACCTGCGTTTGAGAGATTCACCTGGCACTGCTCCCGGGGAGGCCCGGAGTCTCTTTTTCCTCCCCAGCCTCCTGCGCAGCGGGTCCTCAGCATCCATCCTGGGAGTGGCGGCCGGAGGGACCTCGAGGGCGCCTTACACGTTATCCCCGGACCGCCTCTCCTCCCAGGAGACACGGCGGGGTTGGGGTCGGCCCCGGCAGCGAGGGGTGCCGTGGTCCTGGCGGTGCGGGAGCTCACCTAGACCGGCTGCCCGGCCGGGAAGCGCCGGGGCGGGCGGCAGAGCCCCGCGGTACCTGCCGCGGGCAGGACACGCTCTCTCCCAAGGCAAGGAGGGGAATCCTGCCGCCCTCCTGCCGCCCTCCTGCCGAATAATCCGCCGGGGGTGCGGGGTGCTGCTCCCACGAGCAGCTGCCGGCTCAGGGCACTCGCGGAGCCCGCGGGGTCGCAGCGGCCCCGCCGTCCTGTCCCTTGCGCGTTGTCACCGGCCGCTATCAGAGCCGTGCCACTGCCGGGGACACCTCCCGGCGACACCGCCGCGGCGCTCAGCCCGCACCCTCACAGCGACAACAGCGACAGAGGCGTCGTGACACGTTCACCTGCCGCAGGACACGCCGAGCCCCTTGTCTTGCCGGTGACAATGTACACCTCGGGATTTCCTTTCCCTCGCGGCATCAAAGGCTACCGTAAGCATCGCCAGCTTTGAAGAGATGGTTTAAGATTCAGAGGGTAAATGCTACAACAAAAGAAATTAAAAGAGGTCGTTATTGGAGTGGCCAAGCACAATTTCATTTTCTCTTAAAACTAATTAGTCATAACGGTCGGGTTTTGTTATTAGAGAAATTATTTTTTCACGAACTATTTCAGATAATTCCCTTTTAAAATCTCTCTTTTGGCGCCTACATCTATGTATTACAAATATCCACGTGTAACGTAAGTGCGAAAGATTTGTTCATTATTTTTGCTGATACTAAATATCCTCTAAGTTTACAGGACGTGCCAGTTCAGAATCCCCGGCAAACTAAAGCACCCTCGGACGGCTCTTGTGAAGGCAGACAGCCCGTGCCCGTGCGGGGGGATCGCGCTGACCCTGCTGACACCGCGGGCTCCGGCGCTGGCTCCCGCTCTGGCCGCACCGGGGCTCCCGCACACCGCGGTCACCCCTGCCCGGGACCCGCGGGGAGCTGCGGGGTCGGGAGAGGGGCTGCTGCTGGCTCTGCTCGTTTCTGTGACGGACCGACACACGAGGTTGGTTGAACTCGGTACCTTAAAGGTCTTTCACAACCGAAACGATTTTATGATTGACTCTATGATTTCCGGCTCTGCGATGGACAGCATACATACAGGCATGGAAGTCTTTGGCCAGCCTAAGCGGGGTATTTAATTTCCCATGAAAACTGGAGCTCTCTAGGAGCAAAAATAAAATACGTTTCCTGCAGTGGGCTGTTTTTCGAGCTAGCATGGGTTGTTTTCTCTTTTCTTGAAATAACCTAGCTTGATAAATCATTTTGAAAGGTAAAAAGTGTTTTCTTGATCGCTTAGCTCTGCATTACTCCACCTGGGAGGAAGAACTGTCCTTCCAAACCTTCTTCTCTCGCGCTTTCCAGCAGTGAAACAAGACGAGCCCTTGGCCATTAGCGCATCCTTCCTCCCTGCGGCTGCTGGCGAGGCCGGGGGGGATTCCGGAGCTGCCACCTCAGCTCAGCTCAGCTCAGCTCAGCTCAGCTCAGCTCAGCTCAGCTCTGTCCTGAGCCGAGCGCCGGCACCTGCTCCCTCCCGGGCCGCCTCAGCCGTGCGGGGCACGGAGCGCCCCCGCCGCCAACGCGTCCGGGGCCGTCCCGGGAGAAATCCTCAGAGGGGCAGCCCGAGCACGGGGAAGAGAGCCCGGACCCTTCTGTCTCGGGATGGGCTGAGGACTTTTGGGAAACGGCCGGCGCCACTTCCCTCAGCTGTTCCCGTCTAGCCAGCGCCAGGGCGAGAGAGAAATCTCCCTCCCCGCTGCACTCCTCTAGCGCTGGGGGGCTCGGGGGCGCACGGCACGCCGAGAGGAGCTGCTCCCCCTTTGCAGGAGGCATTTGCCTCTTTCCCAGAGATCCCGACCCCGATTCCAGTCACACTTCGGCGTAAATCACTCCAGGTCCCGCACACCCGGCGCCCTCCCGGATTTGGGTGCCCAGTTAAAAGCAACGGCCGAGGAGATGGCAGCTCAGGGACAGCATCTCCTTTGCCGCTTTCCAGACCCAGGGGATCCGGAACATTTTGCTCTGTCCCCTCCAAACACGGCCCGATCCAAAACTCAGACAGGCTTCATTGCCCGCTGTTCCATAGCTATGGCAATTCCTGATAACGCTTAGTCTTCGATTGTGCTCGAAGGCATACTCTGCTAGGTTAAACAATAACTGGGGGAGGATTATTCTAGTGAGACTCCCGAGAAAAACTGGCTCGGGAACCTGCTTCACCCTGAGCACCGCTGCCGCACCTCCCGAGCCGACGTTTTCCCTCTGCCACGCTAACCAGTTAAGGGACCGGTAATTCTCACCAAACTCCTAAACGATCCCCCTGCGGCTCGGGGGTGGGCGAGATTGACTGAAACAGAGATAAATCCCCAGCCCTTCCTCTCCTGCTCCCGCCGCTCACAGCACGCAGGGGGATCTGTCTCCTTTCACTCAGGGAGCTGATCAGAGTTTGATTATTTAAGTGCCAAGAGCAGCAGAAACAGAGCTGCGAAGCATCTCGCAGGGGGCAGGAACTCATCCCGGCGGGCCCAATCTCTCATCGCTCGCTGCCGAGCGCTGCGAGCACCGCGGGAGCCGGGAGCCGCCGGCAAGGCGGGACCAGCCTTCCCTGTGCGGGCTGACGTGGGCACTGGGACGCTTTCGAGCTGCGTAGAGGACATTTTGTTTATCCCCTGAGCGTAAAAGAGGGGTGTTTTTGATGCACAGAGAAGCAAAGAGGCGTGACCTGTCCCCGCAGCTGAGGGGAGCGGAGCACTGCTGGGCCGGGCGCTGCGGTCCCCCCGAGGCGGACCCGGGTGCGGGGATGGCCAAAACCCCCGCGGGGTCCCGTGCATCTCCCCTGGGCCCGGCTCTTCCCCCGCTCCGCCGGGGCAGCCTCCCCAGCGCCGGGCCCGGCCGGCGGGGCTCGGGCCATTATTGTACCGTAAATCTTGGGAACGCTGGAACTAATTACGGAGAGGATATGTCTCAATTTGTTCCGCATTAGTGCCGCGCCGGGACGCAGGCACCGAGCACGGGAAATTGATGGGTCCGGCCCGGCCCAGCCCCGCCGGGACGGCGGCTCTGACCCCGCGTTCAACCCGGGGGCGGCCCCGCTCCGCCTCCCGCACCTGCGGGGCCCCGCAGCCGCCCAGCCCCGGGCGGTGCCCGCCGCAGCGCCGAGCCTGCGGCCAGCAGCGAGCGACCACGCGGGCTCTGCGGAATTTATTAGCGTGCTGCTAGGACGAGGCTCGGTATAAATCACGGCGCTGTATGGGGCCATAAAGCATCCCTGCGTATCCCGCCCTCGCCGGGGTTCTGGTGAATAGGAGTTCATGGAAAGCTGGGTATCAGTAACATCTTTCAGATCTGGAGTATGTGACGTTTTTAAAGTCTTAGATATACAATGGGATATACTTACGGAGCAGCTAAAACTATTGCATAGAATTTTTATAGGTATTTTGTACTTACGTACAAAAGAAATTTTGGGGGAAAAAGCTCTTGGGTAATATGCTCAGTTCTTGGCATTAACGCTAATCGCTTTGAAAATAATAAAATTATTGTTTCGGCAGGAGAAAATAAAAATATTCTAAAATGTAGTGCATTATAAATGGGTGTCTGGCAACTGAGACTTAAAGAATTAATCACTCCCAGGTTGTAGCACGCAGATCCCATTGTAAAGGCACATTGAACTCTAAATATAATAATATATAAACACATCAGTAACAATACCTGGCATGGACACCGATTCAAAGAATTCTTTGAGCCACCTGGGACACCATCTTTGAATATGGGTACATGCTGGAAATGTAAACCAAACATTTATACATTCGAAAGAATTAGAAAGGCGCCAGCTGCAGTGGACAAACACTGCAGTGTCCTCGATACCTCACGGGTAAGAAAAGGCACCCACAGCCTCAGGTCTCACTAAATGTAGGGTATTACAGGACAGGGACAGAAGATGAATTGTCCTTTACCACTTTCTTCAGAGACTGCCCATGAACATGTTTTCCTAAACACTAATCATCCATAGCTTTTATCTATCCATTTAATTCTTTAGCAAACACACTTCAACAACACAAAGCAAAGCCCAAATCTCCCTTTGTTCTTGCAAAGCCCTTTTGCAGCCCTGTGCAAAGATATCCAGTTGTCCTCAGTGGGAAACTGAGGACAGCAGCTGTCTTAGCTGAGGGTCTAAACCCCGTTTCATTTGGTTTCGTTCATTGTACGCACCTCAAAGGAATTCATCCATGTAAGCCCCCGACTAAAAGGGCTGTAGGGCAGCTGCTCCCACTGAAATCAGTGCCTAAGGATGTCAGTCCATGCAGTGGGGAAGGCCAAGGCCGTCCTCTGCCTGAGGATGTTTGGTGAGTGTAGGAAACAAGCAGTGGGGACAATGTGCCTGATGCCTAAAGCAGAAGAGAACCAAAAGCTCCTGGGTTTTGTTCAACACCTTCTGCATCCCGCAGAGAAATGGGAGAGGTGACAGCAGTTTGGCCAGATAAATGGGGGGCTCCAGCATTAATTGTGGAGTTCTTGGGTAAGCAAAGAAAAGCAGATGGTTGCATTTTGCAGCACAGCTCTGTGTGATGTGTCAGTGATGTGACCTGTGAGGGGGTGGCAGGGCTGGAGCTGGAGAACTGTTGCAACACGGCGAGTCCCTCCTCCCAGCCCCAGCAGCACAACACAGCCAACACCCACGGCTCCTTCCTTTGCAGCCTGGGCAGACATTCCACTGCCCCCAGCCCCCAGCACAGCCCTTCGGCTTCCTTAGAAACGGAGCAAACCCAGTCCTTCGTAACCACAGCTACATGAAGGTGTGTGTGCCGCTGCTCTCTCCGGACTGCACGTACTGATATGTGTGGGTTGCAGCAATACACATAAGGTACAGAAGCTCATTTTACTCATCTGGATGGCTGGAAGCAACAGGCAGCAATAACGTACCCCCAACTGAAACAAGAGTTTTCCCAATTCTTAATTCCAAGGCTTCCCACTCAATGTGGCTTTTGGTCAAACCTGAAGGTTTACAGGCAGCCTCTCTCTCCCTTGTGTGGGTGTGGGACATCTGGTCTGGAAGTGTGAAAGGCCATCTGAAAAGTCCATGGTTTCAGGGCATCAACCCAAGAGAGATCTGCTGCAAGCAGGAGCAGAAGCCACAGTATCAGATACAATTCAGATGGGTTGCAGCTGTCACTGTTTTCAGATTTGTGACCGTCACTGTCCAGCTGCAGCCTCTGCTGCCCCCACTGCCACTGTCCCACAAAGCTCATGCTGAGATGAGCTGTGCAGGGACAGACAGCGAGGGACGAAGCTGCGGGGAGAGGTGGGGGAAGAAAGGAGAGGAGGGAGGGAACCCACGTGTTGAACTTGCCTTAGAAGTCAAATTTCTTCTTCATGAGATGCAGGACATTCCTTTCCCTTCAGATTTTATGTCTGTTTGATTGCACTAAATTCATCTGAGTACTGCTATGACACAGGAATTAAAAGCACCGAGGGTTTGCTGTAGCTGTTGAGTCATGGGTGCAGACTGATCAAATCTACTGCTTGTTTTTCTTCCTATTACATGAAAGCAGAGTTCAATAAAGTTCAGATCAGAACTAAGACCTACTTTGTGATGTCTTGACAAACCTTTCCTGATATATTTATCACATATTAGTCAGAAAGAAAGAAGCACAAAGGAACCTTGTCAACTTGTTATTTATGTTTTTTAAATGAAATAGTGAAAGGAATGAGCAAGTAAGTGTGATTCCTTTCTCTAGATTGCAGTATCATAGATTAATTGCTCTATGAACAGATTTGCAAGTAGCACCATCATGCTAGTCAAGATATTAAAAAAGTTTATGAGCAGTTGCTTAGGAAAAACAAGATAAAGCCTACGGAAATCTGATACTGGTCAATGGTGCATTTATTCAAAACATAATGCTCACTTCAAGTCCCCATAAATCCTTTGCAAATGAAACTTCCATTGTGATCACTGTTCCAGATCTAAATGATTTATTTTTTTTTCCTTTGGTAGACATTAGATAGATCTCAGAATGTACAAGTTACGTACCTACTGACATGGAGTTAATCATGCACCCATGAGATAATAAATATTAAATTCAAGTAAGAAGATATTTCAAAGAAGGACTATCTTCACAAGAAAATTTTTAAAAATTTATTTGTGGATGAACTTGCATGAAAGATCCCACATTTCTGTGTGATTTGTTTCAAAATTCAGGGCTTCCACAGCTCAAAACTGTGGAAGTTCTCAGGAGCAAAGTAGACATTGGATTGTGTGCAGTTTCAAAACCGAGTTTTTAGCAATATTTAGAATCACAGAATGCTTTGGGTTGGAAATGGCCACAAAGATCATCTCATTCCAAACCTCCTGGCATGGGCAGGGACACCTTCCAGTCCACGAAGTTGTTCCAAGCCCCTGGCCTTGAACTCTTCCTGGAATGGGGCAGCCACAGCTTCTCCAGGCAACTCGTGCCAGGGTCTCATCACCCTCACAGTGAAGAACTTCTTTCTAATAACCAGTCTAACCCTGCCCTCTGCCAGTGTGTAGCCATTCCCCCAGTCCTGCTTCTCCATGCCCTTGTGAAAAGCCCCTCTCCAGCTCTCTTCTAACCCCTTTAGGAACTGGCAAGCTGCTGAAAGGTCCCCCCAGGGCCTTGTCCTCTCCAGGCTGAATAACCCCAATTCTCAGCCTAGCTTCACAGGAGAGGTGCTCCAGCCCTCTGAGCATCTTTGTGGCATCCTCTGGACTCAATCCAGCAGGTCTGTGCCCATTTTTTGTTGGGTGCCCCAGAGCTGGATGCAGAGCTCCAGGTGGGATCTCAGCAGAGCAGAGCAGAGCAGAGCAGAGCAGAGCAGAGCAGAGCAGAGGGGCAGGATCCCCTCCCTTGCCCTGCTGCTCACGGTGCTCTGGATGCAGCCCAGGGCACATTTGGCTTTCTGGGCTGTGAGTGCCCATGGCTGGGTCCTGTTGAGCTCCTGTCAAACAACACCCCCCAGCCCTTCTCCTCAGGGCTGCTCTCAATCCATTCCCAGCCCAGCCTGTGTTTGTGCTGGGCATTGCCCCAGCCCAGGTGCAGGACCTGGCTCTTGGCCCTGCTGAGCTCCACGAGGTTCTCCTGAGCCTCTCCAGGCTGTCAGTGTCCCTCTGGATGGCATCCCTGCCCTCCAGCATGCCCACTGCAGCACACAGCTTGGTGGTTTTAGCCAACTTGCTGAGGGTGCCCTCTATCCCACTTTCCATGTCACTGAGAGATGTTGAACAGTGCTGATCCCAACTCAGTTCAGTTCCACCCTGAGCAGCAGCAGCTTTGAAGTTTCTATGTGCTTTTGAGGAAATGGGTCCTATTGCTCTGAGAAGCTGCCTGAAAACAAGGGATGTACTTAAAGGCCAAGCAGAAGGGACTCTCCAGGAAAGCAGCCTGTCAACCCATTTTTCTGACTTCATGATCTGAGCTCCCCAGTTGATAGAAGACATGTGGTCTTCACTGCCTCTGGGTTTTTGAATGCTTCTTTCCTAAATGCTCAAACCCAAATGGACTTTCAGTTATAAACCTACTCTCAGAACCTCTGGGCAGAAGTCAAAATAAGTTCAGCAAATTGGTTGGATATCAGCTAAAAACACACTTAATTTTTCATCTGATAAACTTCTCTCAGAGGAACTACTGGAGTCAGCTTTAGCCAGACACCAGATCTATAATGAAATAATTCTATGATTGGGTAACACGAACACCCCGTAATAGCTACATCTGCTTTATCGTGGAATGAAAGTTCTTGAATCAGTTGGATAAGTTCTCTGGCCAGATACAGATTTCAGAATATTTAGCACTTGCAAGATGCTTCACTCCAACACTGTGTATCAGTAAAATCAATCCAGTTATTGTGAAGGGTTGGGCTCAGAGTTCTGAGGACATACACAAAGGCATTTGCAATTGCCACCTAATGCATCTTCAGAGATCCTTTGGACAGCTCAATCCAACCTTGCAGTCTCCTGCCCTTAACATCAAAGAACCAGGATCAACCCCACAACCTCAGAGGAGGTAGATTTGCATGCACAAGCTAAGAGGAGGTAGATTTTCTTCAAGACCTGTAATATTATTTAGATAATAATAACTAAAAGAGAAGCCAGAGGCCAGCCAGCACTCAAGAGATGCTCAGGGCTGCCCAGCAAATCCAAGGAATCCAAGGAACCTCAAACATAGTTGAAAGAGGGAAGCACTATCCACTGCTGGATGCCATGTCATTAGGTTATTAAGAGCTGTGCATTGTGAGGCTCTGAACAGTCTTGTACAACTTTTCCCAAATCACAGAAGTCCTCTGGGAAACCTCAGTAATCAAACAAGATCTCGTGGTCAGGAAGCTTTTCTTCATCCAGCCGATTTTATTTCCCCTTCATCATTCCATCTATTACTCATTACATCCTCCTGCCAAACTCCACATAATTCTTCTGTCTCTCTCATGCTTCCATGTTTCAGTTACATATAGACCACTATATTCTTTCATGCAAGCTTTCCCTACCCTTTATTCAGGCTGCATGTATTTAGTCCTTCCCATTTTTCCCGCTGTGCTTCTAACAGCACCTCTGCTGAATAGAAGCACTCCAAATTGAACAGATATTCTACAAACAATTATATTTGGCAGTCTCCAAATGTAGAGACAAGCAAACCAATGATTAAATCACCTTGAACAACTGAGTGAGAGTTCAAAGCCATAAAATTGTCAAATCAGGACAGGGAACTTTGGATGACACCGAAAGATCAACTTCACAGGAAGCCCTCAAGTAAAGATATATTGAAAAATAAGCCCAAGTTTGCTTTATGGTCCTCATCTCAAGGAATATGTTGTTAGGTACATATCTGCGGTGATTTTTATGTACAAATATTTTAGAAGTGTTCTGCCACTATGACGTCAGGCAGATACTGGTAAGTACACACTACCCTTACATTCTTACAATATATTCTTGAGCTACAACATAATTATTGTTCCAAGATGTATGCTGCAGTTCATGTAAAGGCAACTTTTTATACAATTAAATCACTTGCTGTTGAGCAATTCATGCTTCAGAGGTTAGAACATCACTGTGTTACAGAGTTACAATAATTTGCTCCTATCATCATACCCTGCTCAAAGATGCAGCTTCCACAGCCTTTCCCTGCTAGAAACTGCTAGAATGTGGGTTCCATCCATAAACAAGTCAAGATCATTTGACAAACCAGAGCATTTTGCAAATCATACTTCATCCATGTAACTTAAAATTTTATAAGCTTAGTTTGAAAGAGTTCAAGTTCAGTCACCTGAGGATGATGAATACAGCAATTTACCTCTTTGAGACCTGGGAGAACTATATATTTGGAATTGGGTTTACATCCAGTTAGCAAGTACAGTTGTCTAGATACCCATTTATGAGCTTTATGATGAGACATGGATAATGGGGTGTGTTTGTGTCAGGTCCATTTGAGATTACTGAAAGTTTCACCATGCACAGGAAAAGGGCGATGGCTGCAGAAATAATTCCAGTCATAAGAAAGGATTCACACCATTCCAGTCTTCCCCGGGTAACTGAAAGGACCTATACAGCACAGAACATTTGCCAACCATTTTTATTCCAAAGACACAGGGTGCTCTGATTCCTTGGTATGTATTTACCAGGAAAAAAGGGGTGAAGAGGGGCTTAGCCCTCCTGCCCTCACCATGGGCTGCTACAACACATGGCTCTGCCTCACCTCCTGCAGGACTCTTGGCTGTTCTCTGACTTCTCCCACTGTGAACTGGGGTCACGTTCTCTCCTGACAGTGGCCAGAAAAAAAATAGATGGCACAAGGTATGCAAGGTATCAGGCCCATGACTGCTGACAAATCTCTAAGTACTTCTGTGGATTATGCTGGAAGTGTATTCCTGGAGATACTGTTTGTGTTTGTAAAGTCTTCTGGGGTGAGCATTGCTCAATGGAAAAGCGGCGCAGAAATTTAACAAAAGCTATGCTGCAAAAGGCAAAAAAGTAATTCTCCCACAGGAACTGAAAGGCATTTCATACATGTCCAATGAGACATTAAAAATAATTATGTGGAAGAGTAATAGCTCCCTTGGTTGTTTTAATATATTTTTGTCTACAAACAAGAAACGTTCTCTAAACTGCTGCCTTGGCTTGGCTTGAAAGGTCTCTCAAACAAAAGCCCTTCAAGTGACCCTTAGATTATTAAAGCTCAGTAACAATGAATGTGGATCTCAGTTCAAACAAAGACTGTAAAAATAAAAAGACAGCAGTTTTGGTCTTGGAAATGAGTGTGCCTCACTAAACTGGAAACACATAGAATGTATTTTTGATCAATAGTCATCCCCCTGCAGAACAAACCCAAAACCTTTTGTCTAAAGATTTCAACACTGGGTTTCTCTTAAACAGTAACTGCAAATAGTCTCACTTCTAGTGCAAATGCAAAGGTTGGATTTCATGTCTGAATTTAAACTTCCCAGAACTCATTCAGAGAGCACTTCAGATCAACAAGGGATTTTTCTTTTTATTCTATTCCTAATGATTTTTTCCTCCAAAACTTGCTGAAATGTCATTAGGACCTTCAGAAATATTTGTGGTGCAAAAAAACCGCCAGCAATGCCAAATTGCAAAGCTTGAACACTATGATCTGTGTCTCCCATGAGAAAGGTACAAAGGTTGAGATGTTCAATGACAGACATTAATGCCAAATGCTGAAGCGGGAAAAGCAAACATAGGAGTGGGGAGAGATATATGGACCCCATAGAATATCTTGTTTTGAAAGTCATATGTCATTTAAATGGCCTTTAAAACTGAAGAAGTTAATTTAAAATATATTTTTGTGTAGTTTGCTGGCAGAACATGCACGGCTGCCAGTTGACAGAGTCAGTTTTGCCCTCATCAGCTGGAGGCACAAGGTTTATGTATCCCCTTCACTGCTGTGAGCACCAGTGGCTGTGAACAGCACTCCCTCCAAGCACAGGTCAAAAAGGATCTTGTCAAAGCAAGTGGGACAAAACGTGAAAATCATCTCAGTTTCATCTCATTTGCATTTACCAAACTTGCTCTTGCAGCCAGCAGAAATGGAGAAGTAGGGATTGTAGTTATAGCTGGGAGAAGGAGACAATCTCCCTAAAGGACAGTGGTGCTCTGTCCAGCCCACCAGGAGCTTCCCAGTCCCTCACCAGCTGCTCTGGCCTCCCATGTGTACCCTGGTCTTCATTGTCTCAATATAGATCTTCATTCTGCTCTCAC
Organism: Rhabdornis inornatus; assembly: GCA_013397075.1. Lineage (NCBI taxonomy): Eukaryota > Metazoa > Chordata > Aves > Passeriformes > Rhabdornithidae > Rhabdornis > Rhabdornis inornatus. The sequence continues at coordinate 1,601,512 of VWZS01004859.1, forward strand.
TCCCTTTCCTTCAGAAGGAGCAGCCAAGCTCTCTCCTATCTCTGTGGCTCACCCACTTTTACTGGGAGCTCCATTTGCTGTTATCAACACAGTGGCATCCAGCAGACATGAGTGTTTAGCCATGACTGAGCTGGGGACACCAGGACATGCCAAAACTCTCTGATGTTTTCATTGCACAAGTTCAGCACCACTGGGAGAAACTGTAGAGCTGAGCAGGTGGATACCAATGCAACATATTTTCCCTAAACTAACCCTCTATGCGTTAACAAGGGCACCTAAAGGATGTGTAGAAATGATTCCATGGCCGAACTTTGTCTCTTCTCTGTCAAATTTCGGAACAGAAAATGCAAATGGGCTTGATATTTGTAATAGAGAAAATACAAACAGAACTGCGTGTCTGCTTTAACAGCTTGAAAGCTGTAAGATCACTTCTCTACACAGGGATGCTTGATGACTGGAACTGGATTAGAAACCCTTGCTGACCAAAGCTTTCTCTTCAGTCTATTTCTATTCAAAGCAGAAAATTAGCTACCTTTGTGCTATGCCTGATTCCTGCCCAGGGGGTTAGGGAGATGTTTGTTCTGCATAACCATGGCAACAAAGTTGGCAATTAGCATCAAGTTTGGCTATTCCCCTGAGCAGGATTTATCCTGTGAACTTCATTTACCAGACACCAAGCAGCCAGCAGTGTCACAATGAAGCATTATTGCAGTCAAGACTGGATTTGAATACAGTAATAATAAAAGACAGTATAACCTACTAATCCACATTTGTATTTCCTTTTTAGCTGCCTCAATAATCATCTCTTTGCTCTTGCATGGCAAAGCTAATGCACTAAAACTCACCGGCAGGATGGAGCGATCACATAATTCTCTCAAAGTATAACTTCTTTTAGTTATTAAATTAAATACAGGACAAAAATTAGATACATATGAAGGAGAAAGATGTTTCTGAATGATGTCTGGAAATGAATACAGATGAAAGGACAAAATACAGTTTACTGAATAGATTAATAGTTGATAGTGTCATGACTGATGGTTTTCAAAGCAGTGATGTATTCCATGAGAATTCACAATCCTTAAATGCAAGAATCTTCATTTTGTTCTGTGTTTATACAGTGTTTAGAACAGGCATTGGTCTGACACCAGGGTTCCGAGGTACAAACAAAAAGCAGCAGAGGAAAAGAGATTATTAGAAAATATTAACAGCTTAGCTTAACTTCTGGTACTATGAAATTAGGGCCTGGATTTCAACACAATTCTGAGTTACTGATAATTTTGCCAGTTGCATCCTTATTATAGTTTGCACAACTCTTTTGACCCTAAAGTTAGATATCTTATGATAACATTGATGGCCATCTGAAGCTATCTTTTTATTATTGTTCTTTCTATATTACAGTACAGAGCTCCTTGGTCAGAAAAGAAATCCTAATTGTGTTGTGTCTCTATACTTAATGCCCTGCAGTGCAGTACAAAGTGCTGGTCATAACTCTAGAATGAGTTAAGAAAAAGAAGAAAACCATTTGATACAAAATGGGCCTTGCAAATGAGATATGAATTTAGGAGTCTTCTTTTTTTTAATGAGGATGAGCCATCTATTAATAGTGATGGCTGCCATAGTCATAAGGAGGAGAACTAAATACCTTTATCATTAAATATTATATGGTAATATGTGCAAAAAGACTGTATCCCAGTATTCATTTGTGTCTGTCCAAACAGAGTGACTGGACACGATGCCTATTCAAGGAAATGGCAAACTAGGGTTTGTTATTTCTGAAGTTTATTAATACTTACAGTGTACTCAGCCATTTCCTTATAATTTTTGATCTTCTGTATTAAGTAAAGCTGAAATACTTGAAACCATGCTGAGGTGGGGAAAAAATACCTTTGGACAAATACAAGTCAGCAAGTGCTCAAAGACATGGTGTATTTCTCCCATAAAGACAGCAACGTTTGGGTTATCCATCAAATGCAGAGGAAGGGAAGAGGTATATAAAATAAATAGCATCATGACATCAAAAGTTATGTGAAGCCAACATAAATGCATAAACTAGGCAGGCCTAGCTGTGCCATGCTTTGCTTGTAAAATATGTAAAGAAATAAATCCAATGCTATTAAAAAAAAAGAAAGAAAAGCATAAACTAGCAGAAGAGTACTCACATGCTTACAGTATCATTTAATACATATATTTAGTTTAATCCAAGCAGTTAACAAGCCTTGGAAAACAAAGCAAAACCACTTTATCTTCGTTCAAGCAAAGCATTTGGAGGCAGGTTCCCCTAGGAAATGAGGCTTGTGTGATTGCACTGCCAGTCCATCTGTCTCTCAAATAACTTCTCAACTTCAGACCTGTTTCAGCCAAATTCTGTACAGACATGACATTCCCAGCAAAGCTGAGTGAGCACAAAGTTCAAGGAGCTGGCAGCTCAATAGAAAAAGAGGGACCTACACCAGTGCCCCCACTAAAGAAGCTGTGCCGAGCGAGCTCAGCAGTTCTTTGCAGTTTGCTCCCCCTGGCCAGTTCCTCGTCAGAGCAAACTGCAATCCACGCTGCCATTGCCCAGCTGTTAGCTGGGGAGGGGAGAAGGAAGGGAAGCAAAGGTAGCTGGAGGGGAGGGATTCACAGGGGACATGGAGGGAGCAGGGGTTGAGGGGTGGGCAAAGAGTTGGGAGGCAAGGATTCAAATCCAGGCAGCCAGGATTCATTAGTCCCACTGTCACAGAACAACTTGTTTCTCAGTATTACAGTTCAGCCAAGAAACCACTAAGAGAAGTCATTTGCACAGCTCTGTCGATACTGCATTTTCTAATACTGGCATTTTGGATCCTGTCTCCTCCCATGGGGGCTTGTGTAGGGAGAAGATTTGATCAACCCTCAGCAAGCTGAACATGTACATGGGTGGAGGAAGGAAAAGATGCATAGTAACATCAATCTAGAGGTGCAAACATCAGGTTGCTTTAAATGTGCTGGAGGAGAACTTGTCTCCTTACAAAGAGGGATATTTTCTGTTTCTTTTTATCTGCACCATTGTCTTCTATGTTTTACTCTGCTTGGGAATAGTAGAACGTGCAAGTAAGGACAGAGTTTAAACACTGAATTAGCTGGGATTGATATAACAATATAAGATTTTACTTGTGCTTAGGGAAATGTGCTGACTTTGAAGAAGTTGTTTGATGCCATTTTTTCTAAGTGGGATGTAAACTGATTCTTCTCCTTTTCCTATAAAGGACCCCATAAAAAGTTGTCCTGTGACATACACAAAAGGACACCATGAAAGCAATAGCCCAGTTGACAGAAACCACTGCAGACAGATGTATTTGTGAGCTATGTATCAATTCCTTGCTCTGTCAAAAACTGACTAGGTAATATGAAAGTACCTAGGTCACTCTAGAATACAAAGTCTCACAAGGAAAATTTCCCAGCTTTTCCCATGTGACAAGACCTGTGACACCAGCTCCATTATTACAGTACCCTTCATTCCTGAATGTCATTAAACATTAATGATATCCAAAATCAGCTCCAGTTTTGCTCCAGGTAGGGCAGAGACCCAGCCATTAACAGGGTGCTTGACAACGACAAAAACAGAATTATCAAAATTATGAGTCCTAGTGTCTATCAGATCAGTAACTGTCACTTAAAACTCCAGCTGTTATTTCTTACAAAAAAAAAATCCCTGAAGGAGTGGTACAAACTCTCGGAAAGCCTTTTCTGCTTACAATTTTTTTTAAGTGCAGAAATTTAACTCCCCCATGGTTTGCTCCCAACACCAGTAGTGGCTGAGGTTCCCAGAGAGCAGGTTCAATACCCATGGGAGGGAGAAGTTTGGACCGTTCTTCAATGCCTTGCCAGCGACAGGGTGGGACTAGAAACACCTGGGGCTAGATCTTCCTGATAAATTTTCCCATCCCAGTGCTGTGTCTGCCTAAACCATCTGAAGGTATCTCCTACAGCTTGTCCTGAAAACCTGGCCCTGAGTTACCATGTGGCTTCCAGAGGACCTCTGGGGGTTCCTTCTTAGTTGCAATTGAGATGTGGGAATAGAAGAGAATGAAAAATACTGGTAGGTGCCCAGTTCTCTCTCAGAATAAGTAGCCAAAGCACATTGCATTACAAGAGGGAAAGGATCTTGATCATTGAGTTCAGATGTAACGTGCAGCACCTTCTAGAGAGAAAAGCAGCAGAATTTGCCCATGAGCAGTTTTATCACTTGGGTTTCTGTATTCTGCAGAGCTAAGGGGAAAGTTAAGATGCAGGAGCCAGAAAGGACCATGCAAACTCTCTCATGGAGCTGACACAGACCTCTAACAGTGAAGCCAAAAGTCTTTGCTGAAGAGAAGCAGAGTTGTTTCAGGAGTGTGGAGGGGTGCAAAGAGGTTTGGGGGGAAGTGGCTGTGGAAGATGGCTGTACTCACTTTCCTGCCATCATCTTGTGTCCAGAGTATGCCAGACATATCTCTGTTCTCTAGCTGCCACCTAATGGGTGGTGTAAGGAAAAAAGATAAAACCATAAGGTGGCCATGGTGGAGAGGAATGACCTTTCACACCAGAGAATCCCCAGGTGCTTTGTTGGTGGTCAAAGCTGGGTGCAATTCTTTCCCATTGCTGCCCTTCCATCTGAACTGACACATTCACAGGGCTACAACTGAGCATGTGAGAGCTGTAGGCCCAAGAATGCCCAGATAATTTTCTATTGTCTCCATTCATCTGGCACTTGTGTTCTTAGATTTCCTTTAGTCCAAACAAGGACTCTGACAGGGCTAAACAACTCCACAGCCAGCAAATAAATTCAGAGTATATCAGTGTCTCGTATGTCAGTGCCTTATATAATGCAGCACTGACTTCCCATGTGTTCAAAATAGATACAGGAAGAGACACCAGCTATGAAAATGCCCCATATGAGCTAAAGAATCCCTTGCTTAGGAAGCAAGCAGGATTCCACAGGGGTGTGCCTCAGCAGCAGACCTAGCTCTATGCAGCAGCACCTAGGGCTGCTTGAAAGAAAAACGGAGATTACAAGGCATTTGAAGCATTAATTTTTTTCTGCTTAACAAGACTTGCATGAATCCTAGCTCAGAATAGCTCACAAACGAAGTGCATTTAATATTTACCTTCACTTCATCAGATGACAAGGAGAGGTGGAATTTTGCTGCGCTTCACGAAGGGAATGCTGCCATGGGTCTCTGCACAGCAACTGTAACCTAAGGTTCCCAAGACCCAAATTGGTTCTGACACAAATCCTTACATGAATCTGTCACTGGCCTTCAGCACCTTTGTTTCTCTATGGATTTAAATCAGGATGTGAATGACGGTGATCTCAGCAAAGCAGAGATCATCCTGCAGCTCTCTGGACCTTCTGTGGTAGCATCAGGTAACTTCCTTAGAAACAAAGCTTTAATTGAACTTGAGTGACTAATATGTTCAAACCAGAAACTTTCCTGTGGGTTTTAAAAATTTAATTATATTCCATCCCCAAATTTTCCTAGTGCTACTCATTGAAAATACACAGCTGCACTGGTGAAGCTGTCAGTGAAAGGAAGCAAGAGGTTTTGGCAGCTGCACAGAGGGGAAGAGGTGAGGCCCTGGACTCATGAGAAGGCGTTGGAGACAGTTTAGGCTTGGAGATCTCTGGAGTCTGATGACATTTTTGGCGATCTGAAGAAAACTCATTTCATCCCCACCCTTTTGTGAATAAAGCAGAGGTGAGTAGGTTACCAGGCAGCAGGTCTTGGTCCCAGCTCTTGCTGCAGCAGATTGTATGGCCACAGTCAAAGTGTGCTTGGTTCCCTCCTTCATCTGCAGGAAGGAGGATGTGCACTTTCCAACATGAACATCCAGATCTGAGGTGTTCTGGGAGGAGGATTCTTAGCTCTAGGAAACAGATGCCCAAAAGTGTTTAAGGTACATGCTGATGTTCCCAGCATGGAATTTCAGCTCAGGATCATGGCATGTACATGCTGATGTTCCCAGCATGGATTTTTAGCTCAGGAGCACTGCATGCATACACTGATGTTCCCAGCATGGATTACAGCTCAGGAGCATTGCACACACAATTCTAGAGCTAGAGGATTTTCTCAGGAAAGAACATGTTCATCCATGCAAGTCACTCTGAAAGAGGTGCACTGAGCAAAAGAACAGCCTTCCTGGGATTTGTCTTCCTCTGCACCCCATAGAAATATATTTTTTCTCTGTCTGAAGCACTTTTTCCTACATTTATACAGCCCTTATCACTGGAGAAGGAGCCAGCAGCATGGCTCCAAGGCATTGGCACAGAATAAACCAGAAAAAAATAATTATTTATGTAACTTATTTTCAACCTATATTTCAGTAATTTAAAATGTAACAGAGAAGAATAAAACCCAAAAGACATACCAATATTTTAATAAACACTTGGGATTGTGAAATATCATAGAGGAAAAACAAATCACTACATTCAGAACAAGACTGCCTGAATAAAACAGGACTTTGCTATGCAAGAGATGCTATTTCAGTGGGTAAAAAGTGCTATGTAAGTATTGATTAGTATTGATTCTTACTGCTGTTGCTTGAGCTGCCTACAGTAAATATGGTAGAAATCTCTCCTTCCCAGCCACGTGGCAGAGAAAGACGCTTTTAACATAGCAAAGACATCTTTCAAAGCCTAATTTTAAAGGAGTCCAATTGCAAAGTCACAGAGTATTACACCTTCACTGACATTAGTATCAGCCTGGCAGAGAACTGCAGTTGATCTCACTATTTTGTTCCTGACTAGGTTTAATTTTAAATATGTGAACAATGTATATTCATATATTCAGTTTCCCTTATTCAGAGCTTCTTCCCCAATCCTTTAGTGCACTAGAGCCTTTCTGATGCTGCTTCTGAAGCACTCTGCCTTACACACCTCACTGATGAACTGGTGATATCTGAGGTGCTGTTAAACAGGACCTGCTTCTTCAGATGGCACAAAAGTAGCCCATGTGCACCCCCTGACACTGTGTAAAACCCTCCTGCCCGTTCTGCAGCTCTCCTTGATGTGGTAATGCAATAGCAGACGGAAAAGAAACATCCAACTCTCAGTAGTGTACATCAATGAGGGGACCAAAATAGGTTTGTCAAAGAAAAATGTGACTCTGACCCATCCTTGGAACCAAATCAAAGAGTATCTAATGGCAGCAGTAGGTCTCCAAGAAGAAAAGAAAGCTAAACTAGTTTAAAAGAGATCCAAAGAAGAATATGTGGGGTTTTTGTTGTGGTCATTGCCAGCCAGATTATGATTGGTTACAAATGTTAAGGACCCTTGAGTTGCTTGAGTTCTTAATCCATCAAATTGGTCATCACTATGTGCCAAGCAATGACCTCAGTCAAAAGCCATAAATCACTGCTCAGTTAAAGCACCAAACCTGCAAGCTCCCTCAAGTATCACTTCTCTCAGCACTTGTGCGTGGGGAAGGCAGGCTGCCCAGCTGATTGATGTGGAGGAAGGCAAAAGAGCTCTCAACTCTAAGTACCAAATTTTGCATTAACAGAAGCTGGCATAGAGCAGATTGAATAAAAAAAGGCAATAAAAGCCAGGGTGTTTGCTTTGCATGTGGGTTAAGAGCTGAAAGATCTGCTTCCTTCCAGTGTGGCCCCAGTAAAAGATTTAAAGCAGCATGTAAGAAGTTGTATCAGATTTTGTCTCTACCATCCCTCTAATTTTCTAATTGCTAATCCTCTTTAGGGCATTGCCACCTACCTTGCAGATACTGCACTTTGCAAAGAGTGCCAAAGACGTGTGCTGTTTGTCAATACCATTGTAAATTCTCAAAAGTTCACTCTCCATTTTGAAGCAGAGAAATCTCTAGCTGTGTTCTATTTGGCATCAACATCAAAGATGATGAAGCCTTTTTTTAAGTATGAAAGTTAGTTCATCTTTGTGTATGTAAAACAGGTGTTCAACTACAAAACTTTCCACAGTAGGAACTGTCTGATCAAAGTGACCTTAAAAAAACCTGCTGTTATAAGGATTTTGAGGATCCAGGGGAATGTAGGGGAGGAGGGAGAAAGGAATATTTCAAACAGTAAAGAATAAGTGTGGTCACATTTTTCACCACTGAGCACTTTACAGCAAACTGTGTTTCCTGTGCTAGGACAGCTTTCATGAAGCCTTTCCCTACCTCTCACTATTTCAGTGATTTCCAGTCATTTTTCAGATATTTATCTGCTTATGTTTCCATACCTATATCGATTTTATATATATATATATATATATAAAAGAGAAAATAAGCAACATTATAGGTTACAGTAAAAATAAACATTGAGGTGCTGTACCACTAAATGCAAATATTTCCAAGGCAGTTTGGAGCTGAAGGTTGTGTTCACATTAATAATATCTTCCAAAAAGTTTTAATCTCACAAGCTTTACACACATCTGAAATCAGGCTATAGCAATTACAGCAGAGACCACTCATGTTATTCATTCAAATTGAAATATAAGAGTCAGTTTTTGCAGGAACAGACTGAAATTGGTAATGAAATCCTATCTCTCACAGTCCAAAGTAGTATCTTAAATGACAATTCATCAGAATTAAAAGCATTGGCAAAGTGAGTGTTTTGGGCTTTCACACAATCTTATTTTTAAATGCTTTTGGCAGCTAACCCCATCTTTAAAATTCCATTAGAATTGTGTGGAATTGCCTTCTATGCTGAAAGGACATAAAGCAATGAGAATAGATTTACCTCCTTTCTGTTTCCGCTCCAAGAACTCCTGAGGAATAAAACCTGACACAGAGGGGATGAAGTGACTTGGCTTTCACAGCAGGATTACACAAACCACAGGAGGACAGAACCACTCTACCCACTCCAGTCCTTCAGACCTTGAGATCCTGGCTCCAGGAAAGGGAATTCCAGGGGAATCTTGCCACTGTGCCAAACCTAGTCATGACTGCATCCTCCTGCTGCTAAAGGCACTGTGGCTGGCAACAGCTTTTTATCACAGGCTTTTCTCCATACACCTGCCCCACCAGCTCTTTTTCAAACTCGTGTGCCTCCTGACATTCAGGAAAACGAGAAGTGCAGTGCTGCTGTGTGTAGGAATCATTGCCTAAAGTAATCCAGTGCCCCAAAATGCACATGCTGGATCTCCACTGACTGCAGAAAGCCTGGGGTCTGACCCGGGAAGCTCCACAGAGAAAGCAATTTAAAATATACAACTGCCAATGCAACATGGTGTCTTTTTTGGCAGAGGAGATAAAAATAGCAAAGAAACGACAGCTCTGTTCTTTTTATGAAAGCCTGGCAGTTTTCCAGTAGAGACTTAAGTACTTTTTGTACTTCGGGGAAAAAAAAAAGATGGGATGTGGTCCAAGACTGGTCATAGGAACCTGAGAAATATGGAATAAGAGGCTGGGCTGAAGGAGCCAAAGTGGTACCACCAGCTGCAGCCCCATTAATTAATGCTCTGCGGTATGTAGCTGTAAGAATGACCTTGATAATTGTTGAATACGAGTAGATAACTTTTACAGAACAGCTCTGCTTTTCTTATTGTGCTGTACTTACCCAAGGAGTACCTTGCACATTTCCCCCATCTCACAGGGCAGTAAATTAGCTCTAATTGGAAAGATATGTAGTAAAAACTATGCTCAGCCTTCTGCAGCATTTGAAGATTTATTTTACAGTTTTAGGTTTTCTCTGGATGCCTGAAATTGCAGGGAGAGGGACATGAGAGAAAATGCAGATTTTAGAGATCTATAAAGTGACCTCAGTTTAGACAATAAGTGTTTCTCTGCAACTCAAAGAATGCAACTGAAAACTACAGTTCTGTGGGCGACAGCACAATGCACTGGAATAGAGATTCCTTTTTTATTTTTTGCAGTTCTTTTAATTTGGAAAGAATGACAACTTCATCTGCTTAAAGGAGAAAATACGACTTTACAATAAATTATTTTAAAATACTCTAACTCTAGTTAGGATACTTTAAAATAATTCGTGTTTTGCTTTTTGCTGCAAAATTCTACAGCTCCACTGACACCACAGACTTGTACAAACAGCACCAACTACCCATGATTTCAGATCCTTGTGCTGTGCCTTTAGTCTCTGTGTGGCACTCAGTCTTGCTCTAAATCCTCTTAAATAAATGTTTTCTTTGTCCATTTTGTCTCCTCTAGGTTGCTGTCCCCCTGCTACAGGCAAGCCTCCACATTAAAATCCATCAGGAACAGCAGCTGCCAGGGCAGCTCCTCGCTCCTTCCAGAGCCAGATCCTTCTGGTAGTTGTGAAGCTGACAAACAGCCGGAGGATTTTATCTCAGAGCAAAGCTGTTGGGTCGATCCAAGGAAACAATGTTTATCTCAGACTGCAGAATACAACTTGAATGTCCTGCGCAGAGGGAGGGACACTTAACGTGTTCTTTTAGCTACCTGCGCCTGTCAGGGATCTGGCACACAGAGGGAATGCTGTTTTCTTGTTTCTCAGTAAGTGCCAGCAAGGAGCCACTTCCTCTGAACAAACCCCAGCACCTATGTGCATGACAATAGAGATGCAGTCTTGCAAATAAAAGCCACAAACAAAAAGTAGTCACCCAATTCAAGGCCAAACAAAAGAAGAAAAGACAGGAGAAGGTTTTTGGACTGGCTGGTTCTTCCGGGAATGCAGCTGTGCATTCCAGCAGACAGCAAGAATGTGGGTTTTTCCACTTCTGCTGATCACAAGTTTGCTACATTCTAGGCAAAAGCATTCATCCCCCATCTATGTGGTTCAACTAGATAGCTTCACAGAATAACACTACTCTACATGAAAGAATGGAAATTAAACAAAGATTCTTTGAAAGGCTTCTAATGTCAACCAGCATCATAGGGCACAAAAATTAAGTCACTGTTGAGAACACACATTTCTTTTTCTGGCTGTGCAAGTCTGAATATACTGGGCATATCTGACACGTAACTTGGTGTTGTCTCAGCCTTCCTCCTCCCACAGCCAAGTGAAACAGAATCCAGTTGTTTTGCCAAATTTATCACATGTAGTTCTTTATACCAATTTAGTATGACCAGTAATGATCAGCCAAAAAGCCTCCTCAAGTCCTTGTGCTGCTGTGTATTTTTCTGTCTCTCCAAAGGGTCACCATGTATTGACTTTTCCTGTGTCCCCACTTTGGGCTGAAACCTTCCCATGCCATGGACAGAAGGATGCCAACAACAAAGGAACAAAGGAACTTCCGGGGAAGACTCCCCCTGAGCTGCAAGCAGTGGTGATTGTTAGAGATACCACTGCTCCTATAGCTAATAATTGAACTGCTGCACTATCTGCCTCCAGTGTGCTGCATTAAAAACACATCCTCCCCTCACCTTCTGACACAGCATTGTAGAGAAAGCCAAAAACCAAAAGAAGAACTTTTGTAGTAGCCAGCTTGTAATGACATGGCAAAAATGACCGGTGAGGGGAGAAGAATAACAAGGCAATGTGATCTTCAAAGTGTGTGGTTTGTCAAATTCAAAAGTGAGTTTGTCACTATGAAAATGCCCAATCTTCAGTGGCATTTGATTCAATTCTCCATATTTTCTAACAAGGTTCTAACATGAAATCAGGCAAAAATTGTGATGAATACTGTGACAGGACCATCACCCAGTGATATTTGCTTAAAGCTCTACCTCCTCTCACAGCAAGTGCCTACCTGCTTCACCAGTAGATGGCCCCTTAGCAGGACTCATTTTAAAATTAGAGCTTTGTCACCTCTGAAAAGAGTGTTTCATCTTCTAAACATTTACACAAGTCTCTTTGTACTTGTTCTGGCTCTCATTAATTCTGAGGGGAGTTGGAAAAAGGACCAGTAGAGCTTATAAAAATAACAAACAATGAGAAAGAATGGGACATAAAAATAAAATTCATTGCCTCCAAATCTGCCCCATTCTCTTTTTTACCTTTCAATAATGATTACATGTGTCTTCTGCACATTCAAGCATCAGAAAAACATATAAACCATTTTTATGGCATAGAGCAAAAATTTATCTACGTATTTCAGCTTAGATCTGCAAGAATACACTTAAATTTTAGAAGTGGAGCAAGAAAACAAAGACAGTTTTATTCCATGCACATCAATTACTCCAGCTGTCAGCACAAGTCACTTTTACTGCTGAAGCAAAAGTGCAAAGCATCAAGAGGATCCCACAAAAACAATACAAGTCTATTTTAGAAGACCACACCTTCTGCTCTGTAGGCCCTTAAGTTAGGCACAAGTAAGAGCAAATTACCAAGAACAATTAGAAGAAGTGAAAATGCTATGCATTCAAGGGAGAAAGCTACGTTTTTTCCTTAGCACTTAGGAGAACCAAAAATTGAATTTCAAAAATATTTACAGATCTTCTGCAACTCTCCCACGCTTTGCTGTACAGAGAAGCCTTGCTGCTGGTGTAGACAACAGGAGTTTTGCTGTCAACTTCAGTGGAAGCCAGGACTGTACTCTCTTTTATTATCAAAGCCCACAAACCCAAAATTTAGCCCTTTGTGGTTTGTTTTCAACAACAAAGAGAAATGTCAACACTGCTGTAAGGCAGTGAGGTTTTTCAGTAGCTACTGGTTATGCTAAACATTATTCAAACTGTGATCTCTCCCAGCCATGAAGGTATCCATATTGCTGAAAATGTCAAATTTCAGGTAATTTATCAGTATAGAAATGACAATACCAATTTAATTCTCACAGCTCCAAAAGTCTCATTTTCTTTGAAACAAAACACAAAGATAAAAGCTCAAAGTCTAAAGTGGATGGTAAAGGTGTTATTAAAAACTCTCTCCTGGATTCTTTTCCAGGTCATACTGATGTAAATACTGTGTATTTCTAAAGTTTCTCTTGGCTTCCTGGAAGGGAGTAAATCCTAGAACAACACTGTGGAATCTGTTTGAACACTTTAACCAGTACTGGCTGCAAAAATGTAAATTATCTATGTGATGTATAAAACCAGCAGATTACAGAAAGAAAAAAACCCTCAAATTAAGCTCTTTGTCCTCCAGACCCAGGATGAATCCTTCTAGCCCATCTCCCATAGAAGCACTGTATGTGAAACTGGGTAATGTATAAACAAAGTGCTTTATCTGGGGTATGACTGGAAGCTCCAGGATTGTAATGTCCTTTAAGATAACATTCCAAACCTATCCTTTCACGTTTTCAGCCAAGAATTTGTTTTTATAATTTCTTTGCTCTTGGCAAAAGGAAACTATACTTAGGCTAAGTTTGCCCTCTCATTCAATGCCACTACCACTCCCTCATTTTTTGCCAAAGACACAAAACAAGTGTTTTGAAACCCAAAATGACAGGGAACAGGCTACAGCCACTCTGTGTCGTGGTTTCTTAATCACTTTTACCATGAGATATCATAAGGCAGCTCATTAACAACACAAATAATAATATTGTTTTATCTACAACTGGATGTCACCCTGCAGTTCCCACTCAGGTATCCCAGACACCACGAGCTGATCTGGGAGAAGCCACCACTGGTGTGGAAAAGGCCTGACTCCTACCCCAGGGCAAGAATGCTCAGGATTTAGTACTGCTGTAATTCTGCCACTGCAATATGTCTTGGAAACATAGTACTCCCTTGCCTTCACAAGTAACAGATTTAATCTACTCGTCCACAACAAGATTTTGGTCTTTTTTCTCACAGACTGGTGCATGACACAATTTTAGGAATCCTAAAGCCTTAGCTCACTTCTGTCCCCCCCAAATCAGCTATAGGCCAACAAGAGCACCTCTTCTTCCCAGTAAACCCTCTCAAAATATGCACCATGTGATGAGGTCATTTATTGAGCATGACCAGTAATAAAAACCTCAGAAGGGAGATTTTAGGGAGAGTCTGCTTCCCTCTCTGCCAGCTGCAGGGATTTTCCAATCACTTTATACTGCCATAGCAATGCACTGAGACTTAGCTATACTTCTCAAGGGAAAAAAAAAGCCACTGCAGGGTAAATAGAAGCTAATGATGAGCAGATTTGAAGAAATCTCAGTCTCAATTAATTGCAAATAATATCACTCATAATTGCATTTTGTGAAAGAAAAAATACATTGCAAAAATTTTCCCTGATAGCCACACCTACATCTGACACTAAGTAAATACTATATATCACTACAGAGACTGAGTCCTCATTTCACTTTGTTGAGCAATAGCAGAGCAAGAATACCTCACTGTAAAAAACCCTTTTTTCATTTAATTTCACATGAATTTAAGCACTCACTGTTCACAAAACTGAAACACCTTTACAGAAGTCCTCCAAGCTGAACAGAAATATTCTCAGGAATATTAAAAAGACAAGCAGCTGAAGAGAAAGTTTTGCAGCAAATTTTGGGTGTGAGGAGGCAAGCACAGAGCATTTGTGGAACTGTGTGATTGTTTGTGTAAGCCTCATGTTGTTCCTCGTAGTCTCCTGATTGATGAAGCCAAGATCGTGCTCTGCTGAGAGTCAAGCATTTGTTTTTTGCAGAAATTATTGCTGTATTTTGTCTCCCACCTTTGGGATGCTCAAGGAAGAGAACTCTTCAGTGCAGTAGGGACAATTTTTTCTTTTTCCACCTTCATCCCTGAAAACCATTTGGAATTTTAGGAGAGGAACAAATGCCTTCCTTAAGTAAAAAAAAAAAAAATCCCTCTCGAACAAGGAAAAGGAAAGGAACATATTACACACCTGAGACTGCGAATTAAATAGCATTTTACCTTAATTCCCAAAACAAATGAAAACTGAGACAAAGGGAGAGTTTGTCCCAGAGTACTCTGGGAGGCAGCAAGGAGAAACAGAGACAGGTTCATGACTGCCTGGATCCCTCCCCTGCTGCAGTTAATTCAGAGAAGTGTTGGAATTCACATCCCTTGCTGAGCCCTCCACCAGCAGATTCACAGTTTCTGCACATGCTGCTGTGAGAAGCTGTGCTCATTACATTGCTCGTGCTGCCATCCCAGTGTAGGCATGTTTGAAATGCTCCTTTCCCCTGTCAAAAAGCTAAATTCTGGTCTCTCACTCAGTCTCTGAATTCAAAGGCCTTCCTCAGAGCTCAAGTAATTTCACCTGGTAACAGCAGTGATATCAGCAGCTCAAGAATTTAAGCACATCCATTCAAAATCTTGAACCTCTTTAAAAACACTTAACTAAATTATGATGTGTTTGTTATATTTTGCACACCAAAATCAAAATAAACCCCTGCCTTAGAAGAGCCATCCAGCCTAAGTTGGAATTTCCATGGAAAAAAATCATGCAAAGCCTCTTCATGAGAATGTGGAAGGTTAGACAATTTGGATTTGGAAATACTAAAGGAACAAGAACTTTACCTTATGTGTGTATCAACAAGACTGATATGTGCAAATAACAATAATCTTCAAAGTGAAGGACTAGAATCAAAGAATAAAATGTTTTTCTTCTGGAACTAGTAATTAGCAAACCCAAGGTCAGATAATTTCCTGAAAATAAAGGTATTAGTCTTTTTATGCTGTTTTCCCCCATTGTTTTTTGATCAGTATTTACTAAAAACTCCAAGTGCTTAAGACTCAAGTGTTTGGTCTACAGCTCAGCACTGGAGAGGCACAGACACAGCATCAGAACACCGTGGGCCAATGACTTTTTTATGCTTTATAGCCATTTATAAATGGATTTTTTAAATACAAACAAACCCACCTCTTTATTTTGGAAGGCTGAACTAACAGCCTTGTTTTGGGTAAGTTCCCACTACATGTTCAAATACAAAATGATAGTACAGGTTTTTTGGGAAAGCGAATTACAATTGTAAAAAAATGAACAAATTTTACTGAGTTTTTTTATACAGAACATTTCAACTCACATCCCAGTAATATTCTGGTCTTCACAGAATCACAGGATGGTTGAGGTTGGAAGGGACATCTGGAGGACATCTGGTCCAGCCTCTTGCTCAAGCGTCTTGCTCAAGCAGGTTCATCCAGAACTGGTTAGTTAGAACATATTCCTAAATTCAGACGGAAACAAGAAAAAACTTTTGTGAGATTTTTTACTGTTGGATTTGTTTGTTTGTTTTAATTATTAATCTCATTTCTCTTAGAAATGTGGGAATTATAGAAAGATGCTCTTTATGCTGATTTCTTTGTATCTGCTTTGTACAGCTCTTTGGAAGTACTGAGCAGCCAGCCACATCATCAGAGCTTTAATTTCTATCAGTGATCTCTGCTAGAATTCCCTTCAGGATTATATCAGAATTTGGATTCCTTGTTTGCCACCAAGTACTCTTTCATACTGGTAGCATAGAAAGATAGAAAGAGAAGTGGAAAAAAAATGGATGTAGACAGAGCTGAAGAGATTTTGAACTTGATTATATTTCCAAAGTTGTATATTTTAACCTGTTACTTTAAAAACCTTTGAAATTCAGAGCATACATCCTCATTGGTTAAAGGTTTAAATTAAAAAAAAAAATAAAGTAGCATATTCCTCATTGACTGTAATTTTGCCTCCTAACAACAATTATTCAACAAACATACATTAGAGCAACTCCTTTACTACCTCCTCAGTATTTCTACAAGAGAACATAAAACTTTCTAAGTCAAGGTGTACAGGGTCAACTTAATCTTGCAAATAATCTTTGCAGTGTGTGAGAGATTCTCCAGCATCTTCAGCTCTGGAGTTTAAAAGAGTTATCAAAGCTAAAATACAGGATTACAGTTATCAGCCCAATATTTCACTTTTAAGAGATGGACTATTGATCAACACAGAGATAAAGCTGATCTGAGTAAGCACCACATGAAAGATTTCCAGTCCAAGCAATAAGAAACCAAAGTGTTAGTTCAGAGAAGGCATTTTTTAAACATTTAATCACGCTGTATATTGAATAGAAAATATATAAAAGCTGTATGCAAAAAGTTGATTTTTAAAAATTTTGTACTATCTTCTCATCATAGGAAGGGATCAGAATTTATTTTAGCTCCCATGATAAAATATTAGCAAACTAGCCATCTCAAACACACTATTCAGGGCTTGGAAAAGGGAATTTGAAACAAAACTAAACAGAAAGATTCAGATGGGAATGGTGTACTCATTTGGATCCAAGTCAAAGTAAGCTGTAAGGGATAAATCCTTTGTATATGTTTATATGGATGCTCTCCTGGTATTACAATTGTTTTACTTGTACAATTTACTGTTTTCCTTGCTCTATACTTACCTGTTTATTTTGCCTGTTAAATGGTTTCACCCTTCAAGCTTAGTGTCACTGTTCACATGCAACATTCAGCAAAATTGCTTTAGTGCCTCCTGCTCTGAAGAAATCAGAGCAGTTCAAAAAATTCCCTCTGTGATTAATAGGCATCAGTGACTGGATAGCTGCTTTTCCTTTCCAGGCTGTGCACAGAACTTCCACTTTGGTAGGAGGAACACTCTGGTCTCCTGGGACTCAGAGAGGATCATGGCTACACCTGTGGAAACTTATGGGTTCTTGCTCTGTTAGTTTCCTCTAAAATAAAAGTTGTTTTGATGGCAAGTTTGCAATTAATAGACTGAAAGCAACCAGGTGACATGCCCATTATAACCTATTGTAGCAGGTATTCAAGATGTATTTTCAAATCAGTTTGAGCATGTTCCAAACTCACTTGAAGAGTGTGGCATTGCAAGAGAAAGGATTTTGTATCATCACAGCTAGGGCTGGCTGCAGTTATGCCATTTTGAAAATCTCTCCAATGATAAACAGCTCTGCTTGTTTTTAAAGTTCTATTTTCTTATGTCTTTGTGGAACTGGCCCAACATTTCCTAAGTATATTTTAAGCTATTTTTGTTATTGTTATTTCACAGGCATTTTCTTCCAGGCTACATCTTTTGTTTCCACAGAAATAGCACCAACTTCTTTTGTAGTGCCTGTGTTTTTTGGGGACACCAAAGGCAGCTGTTATCTGCCATGCCCTGTTTCTGTGCCTCTGCTGGGGGTACTGCACGTAGTGTTCTGCAGGACAAACACATTTCCAAATTAAGCTCCTAATCTCTCTGCTTTAGGTAGTATTGTTTAGTAAATATGAGCATCAATAACTCAGGGATGGTGGATGGCTGCTTCTGCTGTACTCTCTAACTCTCTGTGGTTTGCAAATAAACTCTGAAAGGCCGTCTAAACAGTTTACAGTCTGGAGCTGTGCAAGTGTTGAGGAAAACACTCCAAAATGTGTTTTAAGAGAATCTACGCTCTTTATTCTTAGCCCAAATACACTGGGAGTGGGCTGGGGCTGTGCACAACACACTGCATTCCCAAATAACTCATTTAAACCTTAGTCATACAGCCCTTTGAATAACACAGACAGAGGCTGACCCTTTGGAACTAACCCAGGGGAGTCCTGAATGGATAAAGATCATCTATCTACAAACAGTTTGGATTTTAGAAGATGCTGAAGTCATATGTATGAGTCTCCTCCTGGTTTTTAAGTAAAACACAACTTCTCAAGGTATTTGAGGAACTTTCTAAAAGAATGGGCCAAATCCTTACACATAATCTAATAAATGCTACTGTGGCTAATTCAGAAACACATTCAGCTCACCATAGTGTGAACTCAGGTGCTGTGACAAGAGAGAAAAATACAGCATCCAAAAGACGTTTATGTAATGTGCAACTCTGCAACCTGAAGTCTCAAACACTTACCTTTAAATATTGTTTTATGTCATTGTCGCCAGCACCACGTATGAAAATATGGCTTACACTTGGTGTTCTAATTTCTGTGGACTATTCTTACACCTGTGAGTGTTCCCACTGGCTTCTGTATAAAGACAAATCATAAAAAGTCCCTTTAAGATAAAACCATGACTCTGAATGTAGCACTGCTATTCCATCTTTACAGCCCATGATAAACTACCTTCTCCAAGACAGGATTTGCCATTTGTAGATCAACCACTAGAGTTTAAAATCACCTTTCTGATAATAATTCAACACAGCTTTTGTACCTTTCTTTTACATACAAAGCCTGCTCATTTTTAATCTAAACAAATTCACAGGGAGGAATTGAAAATTTTACTTCTTTGTTGCTTTTTTTTTTTTTAATCTGCAGTAAACTAAACACAGATGTCTTCAAAAGCATGAGTCTGGTGATGAGACATCACAGTTTTCTTATTTGGAGAAATCTAATTAAAAGTAGAGACATCCTTTTCCAAAAGTGCTCACAGATTTACAGCTTGAAAATGGTGCAGTTGGGCTTGGGTTTCCCTGTCTCCCACCCTCCACGCTGACAAGTCACCCTTGCCTGCTGTGGCTGCTAATCCCAGCTGGCTGCAGTGGCACCTCTGTGCTGTCAGTCCTGAGGAGCTGCAGGCCCTGGGCTCCCATCCCTGCCTATGCAATGTTCAACACCCAGTCCTCTCCCAGGCTCAGCTCCCGCCCACTGCAACTCCCTGCCCGACTTTTTGGATCTCAGTTCCCCCTCTGAAGCAATTTCCTGCCTCTTCCAGGCTCATTTCTCAACTCCCAGGTAACAAATTTTCAACCTGATTACAACTGGGTGGGTTTAGTCCAGGCTCTTCTAAGGCAGTTGCATAATCTGAGCCACTCTGCTGCAGCTGTTGTTGAACAAAAGTTATCTATGAACTGCAGACAAAATCCTTCAATATTTACAAAAGCTACTATGCAAAATATCAAGATATACTGCATTGCACTGTGGTTATTGTTTTCACTGGGACCTTACTGTTTGCTCAGTCCTCATTGTGAGAAACCCACAGCTGCATTTTGCATCTGACTGGGAAAGAATTTAAAACTTGAACATTCTGATCACTAATTTCTTGCCAAGTAAATGCCACCATGAATTTAATGAATAAAAATTGTATCTTCTTAGAATTGAAACTGACTTCATGACTGGCAACATCAGGATTTTTTAAAATAGCCTTGGGGGAAAAGCTGGCATTGTAGTTGTGTACAGTTAATCACTTTTGCTTGCCCATTTGGTATCATATAACCAGAAAAAGTTTCTAGAGAGAAAGACAAAGAGAAAGTTTCCAGAATACAGCATTTGCAAGAATATTAGCCAAGCTTTCTCCACTGTTGCAAGCAGACACAGCCAAATCAGGCAAAATTAAGTTGACAATGGGATTAAAATTAATCTAATCTTTGCTTAGATTGCATTTATTTTTACAGATATTGCACTAAGGAAAAGGGCTGGCACTCAGCGTGGTATCCTCCACTCCTCCACCAGCGGAGGCCCAATGGGACTCCAGGCTCTAGAATGGATTTTTTGGAACTACCTAAGGTCACTGGGTTTGGAAAGACTCTTGAACCATAAGTGATGGTCAGGGACCACCAAGTGGGCTGTGGAAACCTTAGAAGAAAACACTGACATGAACCCGAGCCTCTCTTGTGGATTCTTCCTTTCAGTGATAAAACAAATGAACAGGGATCCAAATTAGAAATACATTACCTAAGTTTATTAGAAGATTAATCGTACAGCAAATGACAGAGAATCTTGGATCAATTTCTCTGTAACGCCAGTTCTAGCATTCAGCAGAGGAAATAAAAACATAATGCAATAATGAAACACTAAGTTAGAATCACCCAACCAGCAGCTGAGTAAAATCCTCATTTTTAAAGCTCTTGAAAACAGAAACCCTAAGAAAGAAGTGTACCCTGGCTGGAAAAGGTATGCTCTGATCATGAGCATAAGCTGTGACGCCTATCTAGAATTAAAGTCTCAACAGGTAAAAGAAGAGAATTCAGCAATTTTAATGAAATATGTAAGTAATAAGATATTTATTATAGGCCACTGGAGCATGATGTCCTGTGATAGACAAAATATTCCTCCAAGAAAAGGAGGTAGAATTATAACCGATTACAGGCTGGGGGAAAAGCTGCAGAACACTGTCAATTGATACATTCAAAAAGGTTAAGACATAAATATATATATACACATATATATACTACATACATCCTTACCAGCAGCACATTGCAGAGGTATTTCACCTATCTCCACATCACATCAAGCTTGATAAAACAATGACATATTACATGATATCTGCACTCTGCTTGGAGAGAACAAATGCTGGACTCAGCCCTACTTATGATCTTTAATGTTATACCTCCTTCAAAGCCACTTGCCATTCAGGACTCTTGAAAATATTTGTATAGGTCTTCTCACATGGTTTATCTAAGAGCTCTTCAACATCTAAACTGCAGAAAGGTAGCTCCAGCACGTGGCTTGACCCAAAACCTCAAAAGAAGAGTCTGAAATAAACAAACCTTGATGAGAGATGAGAAAGTATGCATGAGAGGAAGACTAGTTTTCCAAGGGAACTCATTGCCATTTTAGTACAATAAATTATCAATGTCAAACTGACACCTCTGTAAATAAACTCTTCAAAAGGCATTAGAGACACATAAACAAGTAATGAGCTCTCTTTTTGGAACTCTTTTTCTGTTCAGTCTGAAGTCAACACAGAACAACTCACTTGTATGTTTGAAGTGAAAGAATGAGGAGTTCCAGGCTGCAGCAGCTCCCTCCTTCCTCTTCATTTCAAAGTTTTGTCCACAAAGCTGAGATGTGTAGTGGTCACCTGTGAAAAGCCAGCCCCATGGCCAATGCTGGACAGCCCCAGTAGAAGGGCAGCTTGCAGCACAGCACAGCTGATGGGTTACCTCTGCATTCATGCTCAGAGGCAGTGCTTCAGGGCACTAGACAAAGTTTAGCCTTATCTTTAACCTCTCAAACACTAGAGCACAACTTGTGTTGTCCTCTCTCTTGATTACCCCAGCAGGACCCCCAGTTTGCTGACACCATTTGCACTCTCCAAGTCTTTTGGCATGATCTCGTCCAAGACCTCTCTCCAGTTTGACCAAGAGCCTGAACCCAAACCTAGGTTAAGGCACCAGAGGTGAACATATCTCCTTTGATCTAAGGTTTTCAGGCCCTGGTTCATTACTGTTTCCTGGCTGTAAAACTCTTGCTGCTCAGAAAGGAAGGAGGAAGACGTTTTTTGTGCTGGTCATGAGACAGGACCCATCTGGAAGTGAAAGGAAAGAGTTTCATGTCTCACTGGATGCAAAACTCCTTCATTCTTTCAAGAAAATCTCATTTCTATCTTTTCTGTCCTCAGTCTGTTTCTTTAGAGCTGGCCAGTCCTTAACATGGTGCTTTATATGAGTGTGCTATACCAAGAGGCCTGTAGGCAGTAAAAGTAGTACTCAAGCAGTCAAAATTGTAACTGTAAATACATGTGAAGTCAAGCAAGGGGATTCATCACAAATAATATCTACTATTATCTCAGCTGAGCTGACACAAGTCAGGTAAGGCCAGAAAATAAGATATGGTTACAGCCTCTAAGTTGTGTTTATACCAAGCCATCAATTCAGAAAAGTATCAAGAAGCTTTGCAAACAAATGCAGGCTGGGATGTTATACTCAGTCATAACACAATAAAAGAATGATCCTGATTTGGATATCACAAAGTATCAGTGCCTTGATTCAGATTCACCATTTTGCCATAGAAGTTAAGGTTTCCTCTTTTCCTGGTAAAAAAAACACTTAGTGGGGCATAGACTTGAAGCAGCCAGAGTCATTACCTGGTTTGAACTCCCACACAGCACAGACCATTAAATTACACCAAGGTACCTCTGATTTAGTCTCAAAATTCTGGACATCAAACACAAAAGAAGTTTTAGCACACAGTAACCATCTCCAGTAGATTCCCATTTTTGGTGAACAATAGCAAGACCCAATATTATAATTTTCTGCCCAAGAAAACCTCATGGCAATTGGCAAATATTTGAGAAAGCTTTACCATCTTTCCATTATTTGACAAATATGGAAACTGAAACTCCATGCATGAAAGTTATGCACAGGGAAATTAATCTGCAAAATTTATATGCACTAATGAAAGTCTGCAAAGAGGGGTTTAAATGAGATTTGAGTGCCATGCTGCCTGGGCCTTCACCTTCCCAAGCCACTATAACGTGAACATAAAGTAAATAATTTCTGAGTCTTATCACCTTTTTGCTTTTACAGAGGAAAGCTACTGCTTATTTTTATTTACCTTTATTTGCTTTGTATTCCTGTAGAGGAACAGCCAAAAGTGGTAAAGCAAAAGGTAAATTTTTTCACAGAAGAAACTACTGAAGTTAGAGAAAGCAGATCTGTTCCACAGAAGAAGGCTCCACATGCCTGTTGAACCCAGCCATATTTCTGGGGTTAAATGATGCAAAGATAAAAAGCTGACTTTGTGAAACAAAGGTAAATAGCAACCCAGATGCTCTCATTCATATTCTGAAGTTATTGCCATCAGATCTCTGACCAACACATTTCACAGCTTGTGAATTTCCAACAATCATAAATTAGGGCAGTAAGAGAGCACCAAGTACAGTCCTATAAACCTTTGGAAGGGTTTGCTTTATTTATACTCCAGCTGGGGACACTACCAATACTCTAAAGTTTATAAAGTATTGGAATCCAGTAGAATCCAGTCCTCAAATCATGCATTTTATATTTCTGATGGCATGGACTATAACTATGTATTTGCACTGCTCCACAAGTTCACATACAAGGTAAGGAGCTACAATTTATTCTTTGTCATTCTTCCAAGCAGGACTAGGTCCACCAGGTGCAAAAAAAACTGTGCAGGCTTCACATAAAACAAGATCATGTCTCCAAGGCAGTGAAATAACCCTTCCTTTTCAGAGGCTCCATTTAGCCCTCTTAGCTTTTACGTGTGAGCAAAGTAAGAGAAATTAAAAATAATTTAAATCTGAAAAAAAGTTCCTAAGTCACTGAATTTGGTTCTGAAGGCATAATCAGCTATACACAATACTTAAATGCTAAACTCATATACAGATTCCATTTTAGAGGAGCTTGTCTTTCTAGGTGAGATGTACTGATGAGACATGAGAGGGAGAACCTTGTAAAGTTGCCCCATAAACATTACTCCCTAACATTTTGTGTTCTAAGTCCTGAGTGACACCCATGATTTTCCAGAACCCAGCACTGACACTCACCATACATTCACTTCATAGAACTTCTTTTCTAGGAAAGGTTATATTTAATGATGCTAAACTGCATTGAAAATATTTGTGACATCTGTCAAATTAATTTAAAAAAATTCATTAGGGTCAGTGTAACTGCAATAAATACAAAATTAATAGCACGGGGGTTCTTTTAAGGTTACATTAAAATAACATTTGGGATCTGTTTGAATCTGACAAAATCCAGGGAACTGGCTACAGACACAATTTGTCCGTAAATTCTTTTGCCTACATAGGAAAGGTGCTAAACAATCCATATTTTTTATTCACAGTGCTCCATGTGCTGGAGTAGAGAAAGAAGTCTCAGAATTAAACCTGGGATTTAGGCAGTTCAGCTTCATTTGGCTTACAGCTCTCCTAGGGCAAGTTACTCTTTTGATCCATTTTTATAAACTCTGGAAAACTACATTTCAATCTTCCCACAGGTGTTTTGAGGAAGAGTCATTATCCACTGATGGTGTAAAATGCTCTGATCTTGGTGCACAGAAGGAGATAGAGCATGGCAAAATCCTAGTGCTCTCTGTGCTGCTGGCAGTGCCTACTGGGACATGCTGGAACAAGGGTTAAACATAAACATCACTTTCCTGAGTTAACTCCTTTCCTTTCCTGCATTCCCTGTTTTCCCCTCGTGACACCATGTCTCAGAAATACACCTTCTCTTGCTTCAGAAAAGAGGACATGGCAAAATTTGGACCTCTGCCCTGCAACAGCTAGGAACACTGGAGAACAATATTCTCCCTTCTGTATTTTTGGTTCAAAATATAAAAATATGGAGGCAAATTAAATCACATTAAAAATTAAATCACATTAAATCTAAGATAGTTTTGACATTTGTCAAATCAATTACTTCATCTAAAAAAGCCCAAATGCAGAGCTTTAATTTGGAATGTATGTGCCAAGTAGAGCTCATAGCTCAATATTTTTAAAACAATATACCAGGGACTTCAAGGACATATGATGAATCCTGTATCTTTTAGCTAAATTGAAAACAGGCAGCCAGGTAAAATCTTCATTTCCAAATTTACATCTGAGTCTTTTCCCAGTTGTACAGAAGAAGCTGTTCTCACAGGGCTTTTAAGTACATCTTTAAATTGCAATTTTGTTACTTAGATCTGAGTGACAAGAAAGATGAATCATGTCTCAGAATTTATTCAGCATTGCTAATTAAACTCATTCCTGGAGGCCTGGGAAGCACTAAACCACTGGAGTGTAACAGTGAAAATTAGTGATTTGAATAGAAGAATCATGAACTTTGGAAAAGAAAACATTATCCATCGGTGGAGCTCACAAAATAGCTTCTAACAGAAACTAAATAAGATTAATGAAGGTGAAGTCAAGAAAAACAACAGCTTTTAAAAGTCCTCATGTCTCATTTTCTAAAGAACACATAAAATAGACTCAGTGCCACTAAAAACCCTTACCATGCACATTTAACACGAAAATAAGGAAGCAAGGCCTCACCTCACTATACTGCACAGAAAAAATAATCTTTCCAACAAAAAATATTTTAAAACAATTCAAAAGAAAAGAACCTTCAAGTATTTCCAAGTATTTGGGTCCAGATCCCAACCCTTCAAATTTTGTCATATTTCAGTTAAAACTGTTATCATAGGTGTTTCAGTGCTGTTAATGTTTACTCTCAGTGAAAGAACTATGCACATTTCCTAATTTTCTTCCTGGAGATGTGTACACACAGCACACAGCACACAGCACACAGCCCTTGAGGGCTCAGTCTTTCACTTTGCAACAAACAAAGCACAGATATGACAATAAAAATCTGTCAGAATAACGGGGCTACTGCATCTGGAAATCCATGTGAAAAACAGCAAAGGAAGCCTTTGAAATCAGAAATCATTGGTGAAATGTTGGATTTAATGCAGGGGTTATTCTCCTGGTGGGAAGGCCAGGCATTCTGGTCAGAAATCATTGGGGAAATGTTGGATTTAATGCAGGGGTTATTCTCCTGGTGGGAAGGCCAGGGATTCTGGCAATGGAAGCTAAGCTTGGGCCTCAGTGTGCCCAAGGAACCATGGAAGACTGTGATTACTTAGCACAGTGCCTTGCTGTGAACCCTGGTATTATTCCCAAATCATGCCAGAACATCCATGTAAATAGAAATCCCACAGAGGGAAGCTCTGAGGGAACCTGAATACCACTGGTGAGATAGGAATTGAACTGCTATAAATGTGAGAGTGGGGTTAGACTTGCCTTCTGCTGCACTAGAATTGAATAGAGAAATGCATGCATAAAGAACTGTAGAACACACATGTAATAAAACACACATTCCAGGACTTCAAAACTTTCCTGTAAATCCCAGGTTTCTATCATGTTCCTTTTTTCAAAAGGGGGGAAAATAAGTATGTGATTTTTTTTTAGTAATAAACAGACCTTTTAGGGGACTTCATCCAGCTGGCTGGATTATTCTGTTTTTTATAATGCTATATTGGGGCTTCAGTGGTCAGAGACACAGTCCATTTAGCAAGCACTTGTAAGTTCCAAGAGTAAAAGGCAGCAATCACAGTTCTCACAACATACCTTCAGAGAAAATGTAACTTTGCCAACAGGATGATCAATCTGTGGTTGGCCCATGGTGGTGGCTGGTTGTAGGTGTCACTCTCTTCAACAAACTCATGTAATTTGTGATTGAGCCATGCTCTGATAAATTCCTCATGCTTCTCACAGGAGTTTCTCAGACCTGGAGTCCTTTGTAACAGCACTGCCAGTGCTGGAATCCAGCTGTTCTGCATGTACAGGCATTTAGGCTTTCCACTGTAGCATTTATGAATCTGTACCCTCAGAAGCCTATTACTTAAAAGCACTTAATCTCTAAGAACAAAAGAACAAAAGAAAAAATATATCTTAATGCTCTTAAAAAACCCATGTATCCAGCTTACCAGAAGGGCTCAGCCTTAGATGTAAAACCACACTGATACCTGAAACCACAGCCCAAAACCCATCACCTCCATGACAAGGATATTGTAGCAATAAAAGTGCATCAGCTCTTGAAATCCTGCACTGTTTGGTGACCTGCTCCAGAGAGGTTCTGCAGAGATCCATTACCTCTGGAGGTTATGGGCTGGACCGAGCAGCAAAACACAGAAATGTGATCTCTGTCAGCCTTCACATGACACTTACAAAACTAACACACGCTGCGACATAACTGATGACTTTTGCTCAAACCCACCGGGTGACTGAACAGGCACAGCCCCATAATTGCTCTTTAAGCAGAGAGTTTTCTTGATGATTTGGAAAGTGGGAGACCAAATGTAGAACTCCACCAATACACCAGGCAGCTGACAGAAAATCCAGCCAAATGCTAACAGGAGCAAAAAAATTTTTTAAAAAGCTGTTTCTATTAAAGCTCTCCTTGAGTGCAGAGTTCGGAGTTTGTAAGACTCAGAACTTAGACCCTCTCTAAATTATTTATATTCAAAATTATTCACCAGTGCAAATTACCCCGACCTTGGCTATTCAGTGAAAAATGCTCACTTTCCAGAATGCTAAGTTAGTATCAGGAATATGAGATTTGAAATGCAAATGTGAATTGGAACTAAACTGAAACTGTCCAGTAGCACTCCTCAACATCTAGCCTTGCTATGAACAATATTAAGCTCAGCAGCAGCAACAAGTAAGCAAAGCTTCCTTGAAGGTGATTTTGTGAATGTCTGTTTGCATGATCCTCATGAAGATATTTCTCAGGCAAGAAGGACAACAGGATACAGTAAACTTAAAAAAAAAGAATATGAAGATTACTGCCTATGCCCAAGTCATGGAAGAAAGACACAGCTCTTTGAAAAAATGAGATTCATCACAAAAATTGACTCTTCAGAAAACATAGAAAAATTATAATTACACATTATTTATTTGAAATACATGGCTCATATAATTATATTTATTATAATTTTAAAAAAAAGAGTTTAATTACAAACCTCACAGTGCATTTAAATGGTTAAGAAGTTTCTGAACTGTTCTTTTCCCTAAGAAAAGATGTTCTCAGGTTGCAGCTATCCTGAAAAAATAGCTTTCCAGTGTTTGAGTACTTTTAAAGAAAGTATTTCCAACCCAGCAGCACATTAGTATGTCCTTGAGGACACAGAAGGAGAAATACATATCACGTATCACTGTGCTTTTAGAATTAAAGAGCAAGGGAGAATAACAATGGTAGAATAGCTCCTAGTGAGAGGTGGATTCTTCAGCAGCAGAAAGCTGCCCTGGTTTAGGGCAGATTTAGATTTAGAGATCCCTCTGCTCTCTTGTGAGCATTTCACATGATAGTAGTGATACCTTAGGGAGGGGTATATCCTTCAAAACTTTTGGGGTCTTTAGCACAAAGAGGGGCAGAACCACAGAGAAATGACTGGAAGTATGAAAAGATCTCTCACTGAGCAGAGACAGTCATGAAGAGAACCGTTGTTGATCAAGGGGGTATTCAGCAGAGGCATATCAAACAATGAAAAATATGGAGAAAACAGGCATTCAGTATTTACTCTGTATTATACCTGACCTCGAATGAAACTGAAGTGTAACTGGTGGAATCCCTGGCTTTACTAGGAAGTGGAATTTAAAACATTGCAAAGACAAGCTTCCCACTTGTTTTGGAATGGATGTCTCTCAATACTCCTCACAGAACATCTTTCACTCTTTAATAAAATTGTAATTGAAAACACCATAAAAATGGTGTGATTCAACGGGTCAGCTACAGACCTCTTATGATTGTAATCAATGACAGATTACAAAAACATTCAATGTTCTATTAGAGAAGGAAATTATGCTTACATTTCATGGCATGTCAAACAGTGGCTGAGAAGAAACAATGAAGAACCTTTCCACTCCTCTTCCCCTGCCTTCCCTGGACAAGTTGTTCTGACAGGCTGTTCTGGAGCTCCATCCATCATCCTCCAAGTGATCCCCCAACAGCCAGGATCAGATGCAGCATACCAAACTACATGACACACCATGACACACTCCTGTGTGACCATCCTAACACGTTTGCAAAACTGCAGGCACTTACAGAATGCATTAATAAAGTTTTCTTTGGAGACTTCCTCTTCAAATTTAAGATTACACACAGTGTTTACAGTGCAGGCGGTCACCAGAATGGAATTTGACTATCTTAGCCATTTGAAAAAATATTGCTGTATCTTGGACTTTTAATAAGGTTTCCACAGATTTTATATGGGTCAAAGGGAGGGAAAGTGCTTCTAAGATACTTTTAAGACAACACTTCCATTTCACTTAGAATGGAAACTGCCTTTTTGACACCTAAAGCTGCCGAGTTCTTGATCTGCTTTTCCTCAGGTAGAGAATCCATTAAGTGATGAACAGCTTCTCAAGTAGGGTTATGAGCTCTTTACATTTTATGCACACGGCCTCAAATTCTTCCAGCTACTTTGAGCATTTTTAATACATGAATCAGCCACAGGCCCTTGACTGCAAGAGCCACAGAGTTCTGTACTGCGATGTGAAGGCAAAGCACACTGAGCTCTCCTGAGCCGGTTTGTGGATTTGGGGGCATTATTCTGGCACCTGAGGGAGCTGTTACAGAATTTTGTGATTTTTTTTCAGGATACTTTGAGGAGCACTTTGACAGAAGCCCTCAAATTTCTTGTAAGTACCATTCTTCTGAAATTCATTTTAATTAAAAAAAAAAATCCAGGACTTCCTATCTTGCCAGCTCTACAGCAACATTTTCTCTAAGGTCGTCACCAGATGAATAGAATGTTTTGTTTACCTTTTGGTCTAATCAGACAAGATACATTTTGTTTTGGGAAGGTGTTTGGTTCCTAATGCAAAATGCTCATTGAAAGATGTTTCTGTTTTCTCTGTATGTGAGGTTTTCCAGAGTCTTTGGTGGTGGCATCAGCTGTGTTTCACAGCTCAGCCAGGAACTGGCTGCTGAAGGACCCACCACAACACAGGCTGCAGAAAAGCAATGCCAGCCACAGTGCAACTCTGCACCAAACACTCTGTGTGTGACTTGGCTAAAGGGTTTTCCCAAGAATTACAACTAAACTCCATTCTTTTCATGAGCTTGTTTTTTTTAAAATAATTATTATTTTTCCTAGGAGGGACTAGAGAAAGTTGATAGGAATAAATATGTGTTTAGACAGCATGCCCAAAAGTCTAATTTCTCAGTTACAAATGAAGCACAGAACTTTCTTTAACTTTGCATTTTCATCACTGAATCAGAGATGGATAAAAAAGATAATTCCTAAATAAACTGGGAAAAGTGAAATGCCTAAAAAACAGTGCAAGAATGACAATTTTTTCCAAAATGAACTCTCTAGCAAAATGAGCAAAATTCTCCTCTTAAAAACCCAAGCATCAAGTTCTTTCTCAAAAGTTTGGACTAACTTCCCCATGCATTCTTCTTCTTATGAGACTGATACTTAATAAATCGTATCCATTTGCTTGTGCCTGTTTTCACTGGAGACCTGGAAGGGCCAAAGCTCGTTTGCTCTGTGCAGACCCAAAGGGACACCACAGCATTTATCCAGAACAGAAATCACTTTTCCTTATTCCAGCACAGCATGTTGGTTGTTGTATTGTCATTATCAGAGGAGAAATAATTTCTTATACTGTTCCTGCCCCAAACCACTACATTGTAGTACTATAATATCTGAAATATAAATGTACAATACTGTTTTCAAGTATCTAAATTTTATTTTGGTTAAAGATCTTGGAGATTCCTGGAGGAAGCATGGCAAAGATTAGGAAGGATAAGAAGGATAACTAAAAATCTGTAATTAAGATGATGTTTTGTAGAGTGTGCGACAGGAATCACGCAAAAAATCATTCCATAGAAAAGTTAAAAACCTCTGAGAAATAACAAAGTCATTTAAATGCAGTCTTAGTTTAAATGTGAACTTGCACATGATAGATGTGATTTTATACATATCTATATATAACCCATAAAACCTGTAGATAATGTACAGAAACGATAACGATCACTGGATGAAAACCACTATAGATTAATGAAAAAATCTGAACAAATCCTGAACTGCTCAAGGAAGGGTACACAGTTCTGACAGATCCCTTAGTACAAATGGTGGGAGTAAAACATATCCACATGATAATCACATCCTTACCAAAATTGAAAACGTATGTGAAAGTCATGGTGGTCTTGCAAAAATATAAACTCATAAACGATTTTTTGATTTGGTGTCATCATTCATTTCTTTCATTTGAGAAATCAGTTTTAGTAGGCCATGCAAAGATTGATAGCTTTTTCATAAAAGGATATTTTATGAAATAGTGAAATGTAGCATATTTCTACCTGATAAATGCAGAGACCTGTAAACTTTGAACCCACATTGGCCTTTGTTGCTCATGACCCTGTTTAAGTGATTTATTTTCTTTTAACAACTGCAGTCTGCAGGAGGTAGAATATACTGCATAGATCTTTAATTCTGTTGAAAATTGAACAGTTTAAACAGAATGGCTGACATTAGAAGGCCTATCACTGAAAAGTCATATTATCTTCATTTCGGTATCCCTTTTAGGAACAATATTTATGGTTGAAGAAAATGTGCAATTTATAAAAACAACTTGGTAGGCTGCTGCAGAGCAATAGAGGAGTTGGCATCCTTAGCCCCATATCAGGCTGTCTACAGGATTGCACCAAAGCTAGAAACTCTGAAAACCTGGCACATGGAAAGGGATAAAATCAGAAAACTGGCCTGTTGTCTAGAAGAACATCTTGAGGGAACTGAATACTCCCCACCCTTGTGAAACATTTAGATATCAAAGATTTAGCAAATTCCAAGGAAATAATACTCTGCTAGAATTTTTCTGCCAGGCTTTCAATACAACAGCGTGTTTATCACTGACTTAAATGAATTCAGTTTCTTTTTTGCCCTCCTTTCACTGCTTTCTGTTTTTATTTGGTTAATGTGCACTGAAGTCAAACAGCATCATAAGCATACTTCCTGCTCCTTGGTGTGGATGTCACCATGGAAGTTCAGCAGATCAGTCCTCTTCCATGTGTAGGGAGAAACCACCTCAAACCCAAAACATTCACCCTGTGGAGACCCAACTTTGTTTTGCTACAGTGGGAACTGATCTCAGGTAGCTTCCCCAGCAGCACACCACAACACTGCTCCAATAATCTTCATCTGATGACAAGCCTACAAAATCTTAGCTGGTTTTAATGTGTATCTCTGCATTATCACATAGTGCCCAAGGCTCCTTCTTATAAAATTAATTGGATATAACCAGAGAAATGAACAATGCTTTTTTAAAACTCTGGTTTCAAGTTGCTCATTCATGAAACATGCTTCTGTTAAGCGAATTCTGTGTTTGTGGGACATCTCATGAATATATGGTGCTTTAATAAAAACAATAAAAGTTAAAAGCTCCCCTACTTTTTTCTGCTCTTCATTATTAGAAATAAATCTTATGAAGCAGATAAAAATATTACAATTAATCCCTCCTGAATGGAGACAGTATGTACTATTATTTTCAATACGAGAGAAAATGGCTTTGACTAGAGTGGCAACAACTGGCAAGCTGATTTTATAGTTTTGATTTATTGAATATTAGGAAATAGACTTTTTTAATAACAATTCCATTTAAGTATTCATTAAAATGGAATTAGTACAAGCAGGGCCAGATTCTGATATCCATATTCTTGTCAGACAGCATTTTATTACAGAAAAGTCTCACTGACATCAGTGGGATTACTTGTAAAAGGCCATTCAGCATGAGTGAGAACACAGAGCTAGACCCTACAAGGGTACAGAGGTTTTAGGTGCTCCCCCCTGACCCCCATGTGCCCCACACATCCTTTGGCAGTGGCTGGAGCAGTATGGAATTGTGTGCTTCAGGCATCTCATCCACACTGGTGTGCATCAGCTCCTGATTCCACAAATACCTGACCCACCTTGTCCCTGTCCCAGGTATAAGGGATATGGAATATATATCTTCATCCTCACCAAGGAAATAATTCCCAAGTGCTGATTATTTTTATTTATATTTATCTTCACAGTTCTTTCAATCTAAGTTTGATCCAAAGAATGCACAGCACACGTTGCCACGAAAAAAGCACTATGAAGATGGATTTTGATTTATAAGAAAAATAATTCAGAAGGAAAAAAAGTAGGGGGCTACAGTAATGAATCTTAGTAAAGGATAAAGGCTGCATACTCCACTTCTCTTGCGTTTTTGTTTTGTACACTCCTGATTTAAATATACAAATAAACAAATTCCAGCAAACTCTTGAGATGGCACTGGGTAAAAAGAACTAGCTTAGTTATTAATGTTATTGATGATTAGAAAAAGCACATCGATTTTTCCCTTATGTAACCTAAAATGTCTCAAATTCTGAGTTTTAGCACCTGTACTGTATTTCTTTATTCAGTACTCTCTATAGCAAGGAGGGGAGGAGGCTGAGAAATTTGACCTTTATCCATAAAACAACGATGGATGAGCAAATTGTGAATGTCCTAATGGATCTTTTTTTCAAAATTACTTGGCAAAAGATTTTGACAAATAATTTTCAGTATATGTGCTGCAATTTCATATTTTCATTACTTTCACAGGTCATACCTGGAATATGCTTCTACTCTTCGACTGGGTGAACACAGAATTCAGTCCTGACAGCAAATACTTTGCAGCCTGTTCAGTGCATGTACAGCCTTGCCTTCTCTAAAGGGCTGCAGAATCCCACAGCAAAAAACTCATTTGCTAATAGAAAAACAAATATGGTCAAAACAAATTTGTTTGATGCTTCTTTCAGTAAAAAAAGAGGTCTATTTTTTTGTTTTATTGTAATCTAATGTATTATAGTTATAGCATAATATAATATAGTACAATTAGTAATCAGACTACTTCCTATTGTTTAACTTTGGTTTAAAAACTGCCCAACACTAAAGGTTTCTCTTGTAGAGTTCTCAAAGGTCAGACTTGAAAGCTTAAACTTCAGGTTCTACTGAGATAAAGGCACAGTGCTTTGCAAAGTTATGCTATTATCCCTGTTTGTAATCTTCACTGACTTCAGAAATAATTGCTTTCCTTAAACAAAAAGGAAGTCTGATTCTAATTTGCTATCTAGATCTACATTCTTATATTCTTTTTATAGATTTTTGAACAAGTTATCACTGGAATCTTCCTTCACTCAAACATAAGTGAAAGTTTTATCTTACTTCAGATATCACAAAAATAATTTATGACTAAGGAAACAAAACCTTTTGTCTCACAATATATTTCTTTGCGACAGCTGTGGTATTTCACTGAAAGCACAAAAGCTGTGATGGTCTGGACTGCAATCAACCATTTTTAATAGGAAATTTTTAAAGACTTTTAATAAGATCCCCTAACATAATTTATAGGGAGAGGTTTTGAAGTGAAGAGGCATTGTTTGGCAAAGTGTTCTTCCTCTAATCTCAGGAAATTTAAATAATTGAGTGCTCATTTCCTCTAAACTTAGGATTTCTCCTTAAAAATGGTTAAGAAAAACACCTGCTACACTAGCAGCAAAATAAGCATACCAAGAATCCAAAAAAAAATAAAATTCTAAATGCTTTTCAGAGGCAAAACTCCATGTCAGAAGCCAGTATTATTAATAATGCAATATTGAATTTTGCTTCTTCAAGTCAGAATTTTTAATACATATCTTGAATGAAGATAGCATGCTGGTCAGGACAACTGCAGGTATTTATTTTAACTGATACACCTAGGAGAATAAGAGAACAAAAGTGGAGAACTCACAGACTACAAGAAAACCAGATGAGCACCCAAAAGTTACTGAAGTTATACAGAGTTCCTCTGGCTACAGAACTTGGCTGGAAGCATAAGGATAACAGGCTTCCCCTGAGATCTCTGGTATATCTTGCAAGAGGCTCAAAGGGTGTTTTAGCAGTTTCCCTTTAGCCCCAGTGAGAACCAGGGAGAAAACAGAAACATAAGTAGGAAGCACACTTCGATACATTGATAAAGCCAATCAAAGCTCCTAAATATGAAACAGATTTAGTTTGGCTGTCTGGCAATTTGGATGAAGTTTTAAATTATTTTTTACCTTCTCTAAGTAATTCATATGCCGTAATTCTGACTTAAACGAAAAGCTGATTTAACAGTGTTCTGCTCGTTTAGGTCGGCTAGAATTTCTCTCCCAAAGGAGAAGGAAAAAAAAAAGAGAGAGGGAGAACCTTTGAAGCAAGGAGTCCTGAAGAGCTCAGGCACAGCCGCGGTAGCCGGGGCTCGCCTGGGTCACTGCGTGTCCAAGACCTCCAGAGGGCACTCAGCACAAAACGGATCGCACCGACAGGGAAAAGAGAAAAGAGAAAAGAGAAAAAGGGAAAAGGGAAAAGGGGCTGCACTTTCCAGCGGCCACCCATCCTTACACGGCTTTCCAGAGACACAGCTCAACTCCCACCTCTCCTGCAGAGAGAACCTAAAAAACCAACCAACCAAACAAGTAACCAAATAAATAAATAAATAAACAAGAGGGATTCTGAAGAGGAATAATTATTAATAAATAAATAAATAAATAAAATAAGAGGGATTCTGAAGCGGAATACTTATGCCATCATAGAGTCTGTGCTTCCTTTTTGTATTGCAGAAGATCTTTTTCATCAATGCCTTTAACATAAGAGGATCAGCTTCTAGAGTCTAACGCTAAGTTTTTTTTTTATTTTCAAAAGCTGTCTGCTGGTTTCAAAGAGCCTCCATTTAAACAAACAAACAAACAAACAAACAAACAACTTTTTAAAGATGTGTCACTTGAAGGACTTTGTTTTCTTCAGTCACCACGTTCAAAGAACATAGGGCAGAATGTCACTTGTTTAGACTCCACCTTTCTCTCTGGTTTGCCTACAGAAACAAAACAAACCAATTTACAGTGGGTACCGGCCAAAATCCCCCTTTTTCCTTCATCAGTTAAGTCTTACCCGGGTGGTAAGACCTTCCTCATGTCATACAGACACACACAGACTCACATACACCAGGGAGCCGCAGTGACCTCCTCTGGCTCCTGCTCCAGGCTGTCCCTGGGGTCGCAGCCCTCCCTGCAGCCCTGCTGGCCCA
>VWZS01004859.1:1640927-1703427 GCA_013397075.1 Rhabdornis inornatus
GCCGTGCCGGGCAGGGCCGAGTCCGACAGGGCCGTGCCTTGCCGGGCAGGGCGGTGCGGGACAAGTCCGTGTCGGGCCGGGCAGGGCAGGGCAGGGCAGGGCGGTCGCAGGGCGGTCGCAGGGCGGTCGCAGGGCGGGCCCCGCCCGCTCGGCGGCGGGAAGCGGAAGCGGCGCGGCCTGGCGCGGTGGCGGAAGCCGCTCCGCCTTTCCGGAGCGCGGCGTGCTCGGAGCCATGAGCGTCCCGGCCTTCATCGACATCACCGAGGAGGATCAGGTCAGCGCCCCCGGCAGCGATCGGACCCAGGCAGGGGGGGGCTGGGCCGGGCCGTGTCGGGGGCCGCGGCCGGGGCCGGACCTGCCCCGCCGTGCGCGCCGCGAACTCGTCTGGGCTGTTCCCTACAGAGACCGAGCAGGCGATTAGAGAAACTTGAACATAATGGCTGAAAGATAACCCTGTGTTTGCAGTTCCCTCTGGAGTGTTCCGCCTTTCCGGCACTTCGTTTTCATTGCTCGTCAGCCCTGCTTTTTATTTAGGAGAAGAAAGCGGGTTCACATATGGGGGCATTACTTGGGTTTTGTGGAATTCTCGGTACTGCAGGCACGGGAAGTGGGAAGTCTGTCTTTGAACTGCTACTTTGTTGTGCTTTTGGATTTGGGGGCTGCTTGTTGCCGGTGTCATTGAAGTATGTATGTGTACATACGTGTGTGTGTATATACAGTGTGTGTGTATGCACACATAGTTACCAGCCTTCAGCCCAGTTTTTACTTGCCATGATGCCTATTACAGCCCTATCGAGTATGAAACATCCTCAGTACAGCAGTTTGTCCCAGGGCATTTAGTTTTTCCGTCTGGTTGCAAAATGATTTGACACTGAACGAGGTGTAAATGTCACAGCAGCCTCCTGGTCAGAAGTGCCCTGTGCTAAAAGTGGTATGGCCTCAGATCGTTTCTGAAGGGTTATGGTTCTGCTGGTGAAGCCCTGAATTATAATGAATAGGCCTGTTGCTTGGTGTAGGTTTAAGTCCTAACAGTGCAAGGCTGCTCATGATGTTATAAGGCTGGGTAGAATGGGGCTTTGGGCAGCCTGGCTTAGTGGAACGTTCCCTGCCCATGGCAGAAGTGTGGAATGAGATGGTCTTTAAGGTTCCTTCCAACCCAAGCCATTCTATAATTAGATTAAAAACTGTTGTTGGGAAGTTGTGAAGACAAAGTTCTACCCTGTCTAAAGTGGCTTGGTTTATACCTTTTTTCTGTTCTGGTGAAGAAGCAACTAAATGGTTTTAATGTTTGTCTGAAGTTTGCAGAGGGAGTAAAAGAGTAAAAATTCATAAGAAAGTGTCTTTGTCAAAGAAACTTATTAGGCCTGCAGTGCAGTACCCATTTGTAAGTGACACTGTGAGAAAGCCTGACAGCTCTGTGAGCTGTTCAGTCACTGGCAAAACAGCAGGAGCAGCATCTGGCTGAACAAAAATCTGTGAGACATATAATTACTTGGACTTTGTTATTCACAAAACAACTGTTTTGTTTTCTGTGTGTTGTCTTTCTCTTTTTTAAGGCTGCAGAACTGCGAGCTTACCTGAAATCCAAAGGAGCAGAAATCTCTGAAGAAAACGCTGAAGGTGGACTTCATGTGGATTTGGCACAGATTATTGAAGTGTGTGATGTGTGCCTGAAAGAGGATGACAAAGGTTTGCATCTCTAAGTCTTGTTGGTTGTGCTAAATGTATCAGTGCCATCTATGGTTTTGCTAAAGCCATTGGTGCTTTCAAACAGTAACAGCTGGCAGAATTTAGAGAGGTGTAGCGTTAAAACACAAGCTGTGCATCTTCATAAAACTGGAAGTGCATAATTCCATCATTGCCATGGAATATTTGCATGTACTCTGCCCCTCCTTTCTCTAAACATTCAGCACTCTTTGAAGAAGTCAGAAGCTGAGCTAGACTCTGCTTGTAATGAGGGCGTAGAGACCTTGTATGTAAAATAGTTTTTGATGCTCGGGTGTCATTTTGGGAATAGATAGTATTTTCCATATGTAATGAATTCTGTTCATTGCCTTTGCTTGACAATTGGGCAGACTGAAAAGAAAACACAAAGCCGGGGTGGTTCTGTTTGAAAAGGATGGAACACCACACTTAAAACAGGAACTGGGGAGGGTTTGTAATATGCTTCATTGTTCTTGAGGGCATTTTCCCTGTGCCTGGTTATCCCTTGTGCTCCTGGTGAAATGTTTTACTGTGCTTGAGCACTAGGTGTTACTGTTCTCACTGTAGAACTGTGGGCAGTTTCCACTTGGAGGAACCTGGAG
The DNA here is from genome assembly GCA_013397075.1 of Rhabdornis inornatus. Classification (NCBI taxonomy): domain Eukaryota; kingdom Metazoa; phylum Chordata; class Aves; order Passeriformes; family Rhabdornithidae; genus Rhabdornis; species Rhabdornis inornatus. The sequence continues at coordinate 1,643,234 of VWZS01004859.1, forward strand.
TTCCTTTGATTCCTCCTGCGTGTAAACAGAGAATTCAAAGCAAGTGTGATCTCAAATACCACATCCTGTGTTGATCTTAGAGTGGTAATTCTTGTCTTACATGGAGGTGTGTTGATGTAAGCCCACCTGAGCCAAGTCTCTGTACATTCTGATGAATATCCAGGTTGGTATCTTGGCTTTTTGCTTAAGCAAAGTGGTAATTCGTATCAAAAGTATGAATTATTATTATCAAAACTATATCCAGCACAAGGTAGCGACTGATTGCTGCTTGCAGTTTCAAACAGCTGTATGTTTTGGTTTATGCAGATGTGGAGAGTGTGATGAACAGTGTTGTCTCTCTGCTTCTTATCCTGGAACCTGACAAGCAAGAAGCACTGATCGAAAACCTGTGTGAGAAGTTAGTAAAATTTCGGGAAGGAGAGCGCCCATCTCTTAGACTGCAGCTGTAAGTATTGTTCAGGGCAAAGTGAGACAGTGGTGGACTTGGCAAAGTGATTGTGCCTCTAAAGAGGGAGGATTATCTTGTATCTATGTCTTTAAATCAAAGTGTGGGGTGTTGCAGGAAGCACTCTTTTTTACCTTCTTTTCACTGTCATAAAACAGAAGTACCAATATTTTTTCCCTCTGGTATTACAAAATAAAATCAATATGCAAAGTTTTCAGCTTTGCTGAAAATGATTACAAAGCTGGAAGCTGTTACAATTCAAGGATGTAAGGCACTGCTAGATGCTTTGTACAAGCATGTGTCTTAAAAGAACACTTACATGCACTCCAGTAGTGGTTTTTGAAACCTCTGTAACTCCATTGTTGGTTGTTTGTGGTTTAGCCTGAGCAATCTCTTCCATGGCATGGACAAGAACACTCCTGTGAGGTACACAGTGTACTGCAGCCTTCTGAAAGTGGCCTCATCCTGTGGTGCCATCCAGTACATTCCAACTGAACTAGATCAGGTAATTAAGTGATCTTTCAAGTTGTGGCCTTTGTATGAACCGTGTTGCACCTAAATATTACTCAGAGCTGATACAGACTATCTCTTAGAAATTGCCAGAGCCTAGAGAAATTGCCATAAAGATGGTGAGAGAGATGCAGCACCTCTGTGAGGGAAGGCTGAGAGCACTGAGATCGTTCAGCCTGGAGAAGAGAAGGCTCCAGGATGCCCTTATTGCAGTACTTTAAAGGAGACTTCTTAAAGAGGGAGAGCGACTTGTGACATGGGCAAATATTGATAGGACAAGGAACAGTGGGAGCATGAGAATCAGAAGACCTAAAAGAGAAGTCTTTGTGTGAGATATTTTTAATCCTTTCCTGCTTGGGAGAAAATGAGAAATATTTGTAATGCTATTTTAATCTTTTCCTGAGTGCTTCTTTTTCACTTGTATTCTACCTAGGTCCGAAAATGGATTTCTGACTGGAATCTGGCCACAGAAAAAAAGCACACTCTCCTGAGACTGCTCTATGATGTCCTAGTAGACTGCAAGAAAAGGTATAAAAGACAAGTCATACGTACTAGATAACTCTGTATGTTGATGTACTGTAGGTGATCTGTAGGGAAAACATTTCTCACAGGACTTGTAAAATTAATGTGTACCAATAATTCAATCCAAATAGACTTCTGGGGTTTTAAAAAATATCTTTTAAGCACTCTTGTATTAACCCAGTGTTCCCAAAAATATTAAAGTTAGTAGTGAATTAGCTGCAAACCACAGCCTCCCAAAATAACACTGTTCCTTTCTATAAATAATCATCTTAGTGCTATGTAGCATTATGCCAAGTTTATTATTTAATTGCATTTTTGACATTTTATTGTGTGGTAATGCTATCTTTTTCTTAATGATGTGGGAATGCTTATCAGTCATGGTTAACAGAATCAGTCTTTATGTAAACATTACCTTCAGGAGAGAGCTTTCCACTAGTCACTGAAATTAATGTCCACAGAATACCTGCTTGGCCATTTTGAATTATTATCATGGATCCTAAGAAGCATCTTTGATCTTACAAACTTGGCAGACCACTGTCTTCTGGCATGTAGAGTAATCCAGTGTGTATGGTGCCTGTAAATTAATGCATGTCTGAACTGGAGCTGTCATCAGTTTATCTTTCAGAATGATGCAGTGGATTGACTGCCCTGGCAGGGCTGCAGAGATGGGCTGCTTTCCAGTGGTTCCGGGTGTGGTTCCACAACAACCTATTAAACCTGTCCCTGCAGTTTGGGATGGGGATGTAGGGGGGTGTGCTGCTTCCCCCTGCTCGTCCACTCTGTTTTCTGAGTTACTTTCTGAGTTACTGAGTTACTTTTTCAAGTTACTTTTTTTTTTTTTTATTTTCATAGTGAAGCAGCATCAGGCCCCCTCCACAGCTGACTCAAAGTGGTACCAGAACTGCACTTGGGTTTTCAGCATTTGCATAATCTTGCACTGCTGCAAAAGAAAGTTCTGTCCTGTACCCTCTATTCCTGTCCCCTCCAGCTGCCAGTAGCTGTGTGTGTTTGTGCTGGTGTGGGCATTTGTGTGACTGCACAGGGGTTGGACTGGGGACATGACCTTGCTAGGGGTTTAAAAAGGCAAGTGTGAAGCTGTCACAGGTGGAGAAGAGTTCCTTCTGTCAGGACAGTTGGCTTATTCTCCCCTGCTGGAAATGCTGCATCAGCATAGCAGGATCATTTTTAACTTACCTCAATTTAGGGATGATTAATCCTCATGGAGTAGTTACTCTGTGAGCTACATTAGTGGGAATTCCTGTTTGTAACACTCAAATGCTTTTGCATCGATAGTTCTGTATGACAGATTTCAGATTGTCAAAGTAAATTCAGAAATGTTAGTCACAGATCTTTTCCATGGCTTAGTGCTTACCCTGTTTCAGAAATACTACACTGATAACATTCCTACTCTTCCTCACTTCCCATCCTGTTGATTTATTGTGAAGTTTTAACAAGTTTAATTTCCAAACTTAAAAGCCAGTTATTTTTAGCTAGTCTTGCTATCAAATCAGTGGATTAAACTTCTAGTTTTCACTTCCACTGCTACCAGTAATCTTGCTACTGAATGGTTTTTCCTTGCTAACCATAGGTGATTTTTTAAGATAGCCAATAAAACCTTCCACAAACCCTGTAAGAGATGACTCCTGCACTTGGTGTCCTTACCATGGGTTGCAGCAAGCTGTGCACTGAGCAGTGTTTCAGAGCAGTTGCACTTCTCTCCAGAAAAGAAAACAAGAAGTGACCCTGGCACCTTTGACCTGGTTCACTCTCCTGGATCAGTGGGCAGTGTTTGCAATAGTATGGGAAACTCACAACAGCATTCCAGCTGTAGCACTCAGGAATGTTGCTCTATCTAGCAGTATGGGAAGATAAGTGGGAACTGAAAAATATGTGGTAAAAATCATACCTCAGTTACCATTGTTGATTTATATTCAAGGGGAAAGAACTAGATTGTTAAAGACAATTGAATTCTTTCATTTGCATGACTTATGTTTTAACTTGGTTCATTGTGGCAGAAGAGATGGATTTCTGTAGCTAATAGACTTTCTCCCAGTGGATTAGCTGGTAGTTAACAGATTGGTAGCTCCTAAAAAGTAGATGTGCAGAGGTTGTGTGGTGTCCCTTTTCCTGCAGTGACAAGTGAATGTTTGTTTTATCAAACCTTCTCCAGCCACCTTGATGCAGTTTGAAGCTGGTCTCTGCTGGCAGGATGAAGCAGCTTTGGCCCTGCCCAAGTTAAATTCAAACAAGTCTGGCAAGTCTGGCTATTAATACTTGTAGCAAAAAGCTCAGCATGTCAGGCACCTGCAGAGTAATTGTTTCATTTACTTTTAATTCAGTTTAATATCATGTAATGTAGAGGGACTCAATTCCAACATCTGAGTCTCTGAATGCTGTGCTGTGGTTTTTTCATTCCTTTTATCTACCATCACTCTTCAGCTCTTACTGGCTTTTTGTCAAGTTATGCATCTAGACTCGCAAGTGGAGCCCAGAGCACTCACTTGTTCAGGCTGTTTTGCTAGAAAAAATGTTCACATTTGCACCTTAGGTGAGACACATTTAACAGCAAGCTGTGGTAAATTAGTGATCTGTATTAGTGCTTGAAACAGCCTAATTTCCAGTAGTCATCTGACACTGAATAGAATGTAAGACTAAAGGCCTGCCATATTTGCTGAGGTTCACAAGAATTCAGCACGCAAAGTTTGGGAGTAATTGTCTTGTAGCATTCTGTTGTTTCCTAAAAATACAAGTGAAAAATCCCATTCCTTTCCCACTTAAAATAAAATTTTAAAAAAGCCAGGGAATTGAAAATACTGCTTGAAATTAGTTAAGTTTAATTTTTGCTGCTAAGGGAAGGATTAGGGGAGGAAAAGTGCTAGAAAACTGTAACACAGCTCTAAAGTGCACAATAACAACTGCTGAAAAGCTTTTATTAAATAAGGAGCTGTGTTTTCTTAGGTTGAATAGCACATGAGCTGAGCCTCTTTGATTGAACCATCTGTATATTGCCATTCCTGTATTAAACTGGTCCTTTGTCTCCTAGAACATCTAGTTTTGGTAAGATTTCACCAGTGCTAAGATCATAGTCAGTCACAGATTGATTTACATGCAGATGCTTCTCTCATATATAAAGCCGCCTGAACTTTTTTTTTTTTCACTGATACAGAACTGTCAGTTCATCTGTGTCAGTATTGGTTACCAGGGCAAAACATAAGTTGATGTATTTAATGCTGGAGTTTTAAAACATATGTATCATTAAAGTTTATATCCCTGAACATGGTTCTGAAATGCTGGGATCTATAGAAAATGCCCCTGCCTGGGGACAGTTGTACATCCAGATTATATATGATACTGAGTGTTGCCCATGATGTCTTTAATATTAGTGCTGCACATCTCTCAGATCTGGTAAATTCTCTGAGAACAAGCTTCACCCTATAGAGTGGCTGTCAAACAGTGGTGTGGTGAGATTTCAGATAAATACCCATATAAAGACAGTGTTATTGTACTACAAAAACCACTGAGACCTGTGCTGCTGTATGGGTTAAACCTCTGTCCCAGCATAGAACATACTGGGCCTGTTGTGTTGGTTTGTTCTTCCCTGTGCAGTTTATGCCATTGGCCGAAGTCATTAATGCAAATTGAAACTTTATTCTCACAGTGTTTTGTTTTAAGAAAAACTGTGTGTGCTTTTAGACCACGTGGGATAATTTGTTGTAAATTTTGCAACAGGAATCAGTGGTTGCTGGCCTTGGTGGTAAAACTGTTAAGTGAAAATAAATCAAAATCAAAATAAAATGACACAGTAACAATCTGAGAGCTGGTTTGCAGTAGTATTGATGTTGTTTACAAGATAATCTGGGTAGATGAGGCTGTAGGTTTGCTCAGTTTTCTGAGAAGGAGTTGTTTGTCTAAAAGCTGTCTGTCAGAGCAGTGCTGGAAGCTGTTTGCTTCCAGCAGCTTCAGCCAGTCTCATTGCTGGCTGCGTCGTTTCATCAATAAAATGAGCAGCTCTCACTCGGAGTACTTGAAGAGAGAATCTGTGAAAGAAGAGAGAGCTTTTATGCAGCCATTTTCCTGACCATAAATATTCTTTAAGAGATGCCATTTTACATTTGAAATAAACTTTGCAGCACTACTTATTGCGCAATGATTAAATCCAGATGTGCATAAGAGGAGCATTCTAGTGAACCATGTAAAGCTGTTCCTAGCTCAGAAAGCTTTTTCCATAACCAGCAGGTAATTTATCAGCTTAAGAGAATGAAATGAAGGGTGAAGATAAACATTTTGTAGAACAAGAATTGAAAGAATACATCCAGGTCATTTGTTCTCTCCACTAGAATTAAAATGGATCATCTACATCTTTTTCAAGTGTAATTTAATTTGACCTATAACACCATAATGGAATTATTTAAATATTTGAGTGTCTTGTTTGAACTATTTTTTCAGCAATCCTGAGGTAACTTTATTTTTTTCCTATAGTGACACTGCAGCAAAAGTAATGGTGGAGCTATTGGGAAGTTACACAGAGGACAATGCTTCCCAGGCTAGAGTTGATGCTCACAGGTAATACTGACTTCCCAGTTTCCTTAAAAGAAAAAGTAACTTTTCCTCAATTGCCAGATTATTTTGATGCCCTTATTATTAAGAGTATTGAATGGCCTGGCAGACCAAGGTCCCTGCCACAGCCTCTTCTGTAGCGTTGCTGCCTCAGTCAAGAGTTTGTCTCTGCAGTCTGCAGTAGATCTGCTTGCTTGTAGGCACAGTCAGGTTTATTCCAGTGTGCAAGTGCACAGGAGTGTTCCTGGTCACTGCTGAGAGAGATCAGCCTTGGGTAAGGACTTCCTTACACCAGCTGTGCACTCAAAATCTCTACTGGAATCCTTTATTTCAGATTGTTTTACTTTTTGCCTGTTTTATTATCAAACCGTGAGGATTCTTTTCAAATAGCACTTTCTCTTGAAAAAACACAGTTGCTGTCTTCTCTATGAGCCAGTACAAAGGATGTGGACTGCACAGAAATAAGCTTACCTGTTGAACAAGCTGAAATCGATTCATAGCAGTGCATTTTCCCCACTAGCCACAAAGAGTAATAAATGCCTGTGTTTTGATCTATCTGTGTTTTGACTGTCATGATTTTTCTTAGGAATTAGTTCTTTAAGTTCTGCCAGACGTGCACTACCAGTAGTTCTCAAAGGAGTTGTTTATATTTAACCATGGAGGAAAATCAGAGTGACTCCTTTGGAAAATCAGTGTCTGTGCATAAGTGGGAATTTCACTGGCTACCTGCAGCGTGTTCTGAGAGAACTTGTGTGTTCAGGGCTGTGTCTGTGCATAACTGTTGTGTGTCACATATTCAAGCATAATTAAATCTTCCAAAACAACTTAATTCTGTGAAATTTTAGGAGCACAGTAAAAATACCTCCAGGAACAAAGGCTGTGCTGGAAATAAATGCATAGATGGAAACTGTAAGGTGATCTGTGGTTTGACTGCCTGGCACAATTCACTTGGGATATGGGACAAATTACTTAATGCTTCCTGTTCCTTGGTTTTTCCATCTGTAAAATGAAGTTTAAAATTGGAATGTGACATATGTTACTTCTAATAATAATTGAAAACCCTTGTGTGTTTCCTAGAAAGCAAGGAACAGCAAACTGAGTTGCTCTTAGTCATAAAGATGTGTATTGCTTTGAAAGTAAGCATTTTCCTTTTCTCATCAGATGTATTGTACGAGCATTGAAGGATCCAAATACCTTTCTCTTTGATCATCTTCTTGCCTTAAAACCAGTTAAGTTTTTGGAAGGAGAACTTATTCATGATGTAAGTAACTTTGTTTTTACTGAGATGATTCAATAGCAGTAGACTGCTTTGTTCTAATGTGTCTTTTGAAATCCATTGGAATAGTTATGTGTCAGTAATCCTGAGCTGCAATGTGGTGTTTTTTCTACAGTCTTTAAAATTAAAATTGCATGTGAAACATTTTCCCTTCAAAGTTTCAGAAACTCAGTTCCATGTCCTGCCCTCACATGAGTTCTGTGGCAGATCTTAAGTCTGGGGAAAGGAAGTAGGCTCAGCACAGACTGCCCACATCTATTGACAGAACACAGAATTTCAGCTCTTAACAGCTTATGGTTTTGTTCAATACCCATAATTTCTGTCTATCTGTCCAGTCTGCAGAGAGGGAAACCAAGATAATATTTAAACTGTTCTCATGTTTGTTTTCCATCTTCTAGCTTTTGACAATTTTTGTAAGTGCTAAACTAGCATCCTATGTCAAATTTTATCAGAACAACAAAGACTTCATTGACTCCCTGGGTAAGTTTTCAGTTCATTATATTTCTCACTATTTACGTGACTTAGGGTATGGAAGCCACAGAGTAATTCAGTTTGAATCCATGTATTGAAGCAAGGGAATTTCATAACAGTTTGGAGTTTGTAGATTATAACCTCTTGTAGATGGTGAGTGGGCCATCTGACTGTGGTTTGTTCTTTGAAAACAAGTTGGTTTATGGCTTTGGAAGAGAACTGTGGTTTTACCCACTGCTTTTTTCTCTTAGAACTCCCCTCCTGAAAGGTTTAACACATTAATACTCTAGGCTAGGCCAGAGATCACAACTGCATTGAGGAAACCACCAGCTTGTATAAATCTATTTTTTTTAATGATGAATAACTTTGTAAATACTTCTGCACTGTAAGGTAAAGCATGCAAATTGTGCATGTGTGTGTGTGTGTGTGTGCTGATGCATTAGACCCAGCAAGCCACAGTCTGTCCCAGTTAATTTGTTTCATCACATGAAGCAATGTGATGGAATGTTAATGTCAGCACCCTCTTTATTTACACACTGTGGAAAAAAGGAGTAGTAATTAACACTTTGACACTCCCCCGTTGATGTGTAATTGACTGTTTCAAAGGAGCACTGGTTCATAAGCTATTGCATGCATTAAAATTACGTTTTTTATATTCCAGCTTTTTAGGACAGGGGTCAGTGACAATGCAGAAATTGCTCAATGATGCAGATTTTTTTATTACTGCATTAAGGTTTTGACATATTGGTAATGAATAAATGTTTCCATAAAAATACAATATATTTTTTTTTTATAACTTTGATTTTCAAATGACACTTAAACACTGCCTTGGTTGCATTTGAGGAAAGCTAGTTTTGCTAGAAGAGAGTTTAGTGCAGCTTTTTAACACATGCATTATTTTGTTTAATGGAGTGTGATACAATTTTTAGAATAATTGCCCTCAGAGCTTTAAAATGGTGGTACTTTGGATGTTAAAATGATGGAAATACCAATGGGATTTTTTGGTGGATAAAATTAGGAGCAAGTTTTTGGCAGCTTGTAAATGTGTATATAGGTTAAGTGTCTCTTTTGTCATGTGTATCTGAACATTAGTTATGCAGACATCTTATGCTTTTCTTTCTCAGGGGAAAGTAGGTTTGGGGCTTATCTTTTAGGTACTTGTCCACAGAAGTATTTGGTGAAATTGCTATTACACCAACATTTGAATAAATTTATGGAAGCTCAATTACACATCTATATAGCATTAACGGTATTATATCCAGTTGTTGTGGTTTCTTTTGCCTTGCCTCCTGTGCCTCCTTCCATGAATTAATTCAGTGTGTGAACTTTCAATGTATCTAAGATTTATATAATCTTAGTAAAATCCTTAAATACTTATGTAACTGTTTGGAAAGACAGTCTTAACTTCCACTTACGCTGATTTCTCTACAGCATGCTCAGAAACTGTCTGTGTCTTTGAGCAATGGACAAGCAGAGATTTGGAGGCAGCACAGATGGAAATGCTGGGAACTGAATGGCTTAGCCATGGCTTTGAAAAACAAGGGCAGTTTGGTCTAGACAACAGTGCAGTTATTAGATGAGGCATTCAAAAATTATCTGCTCCCAAAAGCAATGAGATTTTTAATCACGCTTTAGAGATTTTTTAAAAATAACTTGCCCAAATACCTTTGTTTTAAAGGCTGCTTAGATTAGGATTCCAGTGGCAGTAGAGCATGGGCTGTAGTTGTAACCTTTCCTGGACCAGGACCAGTTAGAACTGGCCCAGGAAGGCTGTACAGCATCCTACAGTCAGCATCAGTTTGTTACAATTTGTTTTTTATTAATGCTGACAACTTAGGCCAGCAGTAGCATTATCTGTGTCAACTGCATCGCCCTAACATGGCCACAGTTAATCTGGTATTATCTGCAGTCTTCTTCGCAAAGTTAATCAGCATCTCATTTGCATTTGTTAATTAGGGTTAATGTGTGCTAATTGATTTTTTGATGCTTGTAGAGTTCCATTAAACCCAGTTAGGTATAGTTGCTGGTGCTCCTCATTCGTATGAATTATGGCGATCCTGTTTTTGTTGAATCGGTGCCAAATAGGGAACCTGCATCATAATTACAGCTAATTAACACAACATGATGTCCTGCACTAATGTGCTTCCCTGCTAGTGTATGGGTGTTATAAATTCCAAACTTACATATTTACTGAAGCTATGGGAATGTTTATAATGTCATTCTAGAACAAAAAGACTGACACTCATTTTTAAGAAGCTTCCACTGGATCTTGGTTGGTACCTCATGGACCTTGGGATTAAGAAATGCTTTGTTTCATCTCAGTGACTTAACTTGGTTGACCTGGCTGTTTTTCCAGGAAAATGGTCTCTGATTTAGACATGCAAGGCCTTGGCTCAGTTCCTTGTGTTGGCATTTATGCAGTCATGTAAAAGATGTAACTTGACTGGTTTTGAACAGCACTTTTCTGAGCCACACTGGATGCTTACGTGGGCCTCATGATGCCTTTTTTGCTGTGGATAAACCAATTCAGCAGCAAAATGCTTTCTTTTGGCACCACAATGTTATGTTCTGGAACCATCTTTGTGAGAGGTTTATTTTCCAGAAACTACAGGAAAATGAGTAGTGAGGCTGTAAGAAGGTTTTTGGCATAACCAGCCACGGATTTTCCACTTTGTTGCATTGCTCTTCTTCCAGGTGATGCAACTGAAAAATTCACTTGCACTCTCACCACCTCAAATTCTGTTTAGGTTTTTACTGTTCAAAAAGCAAAACTTTTGTAGATAAAATGTTTTTGCTAAGAAACAACTGAGTCTTGATGAATTCACAATGAAACTTGCTATCTTAGCAAAAGACAAGGCAGATGTAGGGTTTGATATTTTACCTCAAAAGAACTGTTGATAGGGAAAAGTAGAATATATTGCAATGTGAAATAAATTTCAAATTATTGAACGCATATATAGCAAAAATAACACGAAAAGCAAATTATTTGTATGAATTACAATTAAATCATTAATTAAACTATCACCACTTTTCCTCAGGCTTGTTGCATGAACACAATATGGCCAAGATGAGGCTCCTTACTTTCATGGGAATGGCTGTAGAGAATAAAGAAATCTCATTTGATACAATGCAGCAGGAACTCCAGATCGGGGCTGATGATGTAGAGGCATTTGTCATTGATGGTAAGAACTGTGCTTCTGTACACAGTGCTCTTGAACAAGACCTTTATAATCTTCTAAGCTAATGCTGAATATTAAGAACAATATTAATTCCTGTGCTTTTTACAAGGTAAAGCTGCACAACTTCATGTTTAAAGACAGGCCCAACTGTTGTGTTTTAACCAGTGTTTTTCTTCCCAGTGACAGGAGTGGTATCTCATATAGTTCTTTACAGAACTAATAAATTTTTTGTAGGTTTAATTTGTCATCTGGTTTTGTTTGCTGTCATTAAAACAGGATGTGTTTGTAGGGGAGAGAAGTTCATAAAATCTGTTCAGGATATTGCTTTAATAGATTGGCACCAAACAATAGGATTCATGCATGACCTTCATTTTGTTACATCATTTTGTTTTTCTGCCTACTAGGCCATTAAAACCAACAGCAAAACAGATTAAGTGAACTGCTGTGTTCTTGTGTTTGTATTGATCTCATTTTGAACCATTTTTGTGCAGTTTAATATTTTTGCACTATCATGAAAATGTTGCTCAAAACAGCATTGTTTTTTTGCAGCTGTAAAGACAAAGATGGTGTACTGTAAAATAGATCAGACACAGAGGAAAGTCGTTGTCAGGTAAGACAATTCTTCATGGCATTTTGAAGAACTTCGTGTGTTCTAATTATTTCACTTACATTTGTAGAATACTCTAACTGGAAGCAAGGTATTGTTCTATCAGTTGCTGGTAGTTAAATAGTTGCTATTTATCATAATTTTATTAAAGCTCACACTGAATGTGATTAGCTTATTTAATGAAAGAGTCCTACTTTCCAGGACATTTCATTTAATGACCTGCTAGTGACAAGAATACTAATGACTGTTGTTGCTTTAAGTATTTGGGAATGCTACAGAATTCTCTTTACTGGTGAAGTGCAGCCCTTTCTAGAGAGAAAATCAGAATTTTCCTATTTGCTCATGACAGTAAAGTAATGCTGTAGAAGAATGATTAGGTGAGTGTGACAATCTCTAGTAATCTTCTCCCAATTTTGTTTTACTTCTCCAGTCACAGCACACATCGGACTTTTGGAAAGCAGCAGTGGCAGCAATTGTATGACACTCTAAACACCTGGAAACAAAATTTGAATCAAGTGAAAAACAGTCTCCTCAGTCTCTCAGACACCTAAGAATTTTTTTTGACCTAGTAATATTGCTATATATGAATTTTATTCAAAACTTTTGACAATTTGTATTTCCCAAAAAATGTATGCAATTGGTTTAAAGAAGCTAAATATTCTAAATTGCCACACATACCAAAAAAAAAAAAAAAGGCAATAAAACTAACATGGGAAAATGTCTTCTGTTGCTTTTCTTACATAATCAGCAACAAGAAACTGGCAGTATTGGTTATGCTTCTTTTGTTCATTTTACAGTATGGGGACCTTTCTTTGCAAGAGGTGTGGGGGGGAAGGCAGGGAGGTCAGAAAGATGATAGTGCAAGTATTTTTAAAGAAAGAGAAAATTTCCCTTAGACCAAGGGAGGAGAAATGTGACCCAACAGAAGTGAAGTTTCATGAAGCCAGCTCTGCTGCTTTATCTCTGTAATCATACCTGATCCTTCAGTGTTGAAAGAGACCTCACTAATACAGAAACTACAAGAGATATATTTAAATAATTTGGCAGTAGAGGTATGCAGAAGATTTTTCTGTTCTTCTACCACTTAGACCTGCTGGAAGTAGTTGTAAATGTTTGCAGAACCCATTGTATTCTGAAACAGTTGAAGGTGATTTTGCCTGAAAACTGAGTGAGCAGTCTGTCAGAGAAAATTAACTATTTCAGCCAAAACTGAGGAGCAGGAGAAGGGTATAGTTAAGTAATCATTTAATTTTGCTAAACATATATAAAAACATTAACTTACGAACTTTTTAACTTTGGGCAGAGCCAATAATAACTTGAATTTGATTGCAGAACCAGAACTAACATTAGGAGTAGGAATTGTACACATTTTTGAACATGAGAACTGTTAACATGTTATAGTAAACGTGAAACTACACATATGTACTGTATTCTGTAGGAAAACCTCTACAAATCTGGGTTAGGTAAGTGATCTGTCCGTTCCTAAAAGAATCCTTTTCTCCTGGCACTCATCTTCACTGTCCTTCTTCGTATTTTCTCTTTCTTGCTGAATGAAGTCTCTCCAAATTCAGTAATTTCTCAACTCCTCCTATTTGGTTTTGTATGATGGAGTTCCTAAGAGAGCAGCTGTCCTCATCTTTGAGTGCTTTTTCACTTCTTGCTGGAGTGACAGTCATGTGAGAAGACTTCTGTTTGTTCTGGAACGCAGCAAATCCTTCTTTAACCTGACAGAATGCAAATGTTAGCAGCTGATAACCCAGTGAAATTCACACACAAAGGTTCAGATGGTTGGATTTTGCTGAACGTTATGCAAGCAAGGAAATGTTAACAGGAAAATAACTCAGTTTGAAGTGTTTGCATTGTATTTAATTTAGAAAACTTGATAACGACAATTACACTTTTATAAACCAAACCTTTACATAAGATTTGGTACAAGAGTGTGGCTTTAAAAATACAAGCTTCTATTAGAATGCAGATTAGCAAAATAAATATCTTAATTAAAGAATTTAATGTTACAATTAACATTTCTGTTGCTATGCAAGTATTTGATTAACAAAACCCAAAATCATGAGGTTTATAGTGTTAATTCCCTCTCCATTTCACTGTATAGATTAGAAAGCAAACATCAATAATGCAAGGTTGACTTTTTTATGTTAAAGAGCTTTTTGCTCTTTTAATAGTTTTAATTACTCTTTGATATATTACTGTTAGCTACTTCATATGTATCCAAATTAAAGACAGATGGCAACACAGTAGGGAAACAGGTTTTTTGCCTGATGAGCAAAAACCTTGCATTTGAATGATGAGTTCTGCACTTGTAATCTGGGATTGAGTGGCTCTGGGGGGAGCAGCAGGCAGCACCAGCCACCTGCCTGAGCAAGGTGCAGCACAAAACCTGTGTTGCAGGGGATCTGCAAGGTGACCTCAGACTCTGCTCCTGTGCTAAGGGCTCCTCTTGCAAGGATCACAACATGGGACCTTCCCCCTCTGCTCAATCATTTTAATATTAAGCAACTGTGCCCCAGCCAACTCTAAGGCACTGTGTCTTTATCAGACCTACCTTTATTTTAACACATTAATTTTGTGCTAAAGCTTACTTTCCCTAGTGTACAAGCATTTCTTAAAGGTTGAAATATGAACAATAAAATTCATGCAAATTGTTCTTTATTGCATTTGTAACAATGTTGCTGCCATGCAGCTGAAGGTACTGATACTTCAGGTCAGTAATGACTGGCATCTCCCTTTCAGTGAGAAAGTAACTTCTCTATTTGAGCAGTAAAAGTTTCAACCTGTTAATTCTCTTATGCTTTTCCCCAAGGCCTCAGCAACAAACAGATCATAATTCACTGCAAGCCACTAGTCAGAATCTCTATGGAATAGCATGTGGGGCTGAACCTGTCCTGTACTGAAAATTGCATGTTTAAACTGAGCTGGGAGGTGCTTATTCGTTCTTACTGTGGTACTTAAGCAAGACTAATGTTTAAAAACATTCTTAATATTTTTACTAGAATTTTAAGGCACCTGTAGCATTTGTTTATCATTTTTATCCCTTTTTAGAGTACTGTACTGTGCTTGAATGAGATTACCCAAACTGTAGAAGGCTTAAGTCTGCTCTAGTTGAAATCATACATGTTAGTCAAAGCAAACGAAGCAGAAAAAAGACCCTTGGGCCCATTTTTAATCTCCCAACAGCTTGTTTATATTGGTCATTAAAATGACAGAGTTGGGAACAGAAGGTATTAGAATGACACCAACACAGAAAGGAGGGAGGGCTCTGCATTATTGCAGGCTGAAATTTCATAGATTAAGGATTTGGAAAATCTAAGGTGAAACCAGGAAGGCACTGTTCTTGTCCATCTCTGCTTTTACTTAGCTAGCACAGCAGGAGCTTTAGTTAGGAGGTGACAAAGCAGACATAACCACAACCAGATAATGAAATACAGCTTTACTTCAGCTGTAGGGTTACATGGTGGAGTTCACTCAGCTCCACCTCTGAGAAAAAGCAAGAGATGCACAGAAAATACCACCACTGTGTTTGGTGAAAAATCCACCTCGGTGTCATTCACAAGGAGAGTCAGGCTGGGAAAGTCGAGCAATTTAAAACATCAGTCTTGTGAATTTCAGGGAATGTGGATACTGATGGCATCAAGACCTGATTATCTGCTGAAGTCAGCCAAGTTTGTCACTTGAAACCACTGTACACCTCATCCAGAGACAGCCCTAACTACCTGAGAAATACCTCTAGAACCTCTTCTAAAAAGGAAAGGTCAGCTGCAGCTGTGAATTGTATCACTTTTGAATGATAAATTCAGCACTGGGTCAAATTCTAACAGAGCAGTTAGAGTTGTTCAAACTCCAGAGTCTAACACAGATCTGAAAATGCAGTGATGAGCCATCGGGCAACAACAGGTTTTTACATGTCTATGTAATGTTACCCTACAAAATAGTAAGATTAACATAACTAAAGTATCTGATAAATGGATAGGCTCTAATTCATGGATGTGCTGAATTTTTATTATTTCATGGATTCTTTTAAATGACATGGTCCTATTAAGTAATAGAGGAAACAATGTTTTTATACTTTTACATACTACTATTTTCCTTTTTCTTCTTAAACTTCTACTTTTACTGTAGGTGATGATTTTTATTAGGGTACACAATGGACTAGCCTCTTTCTCCCCTCCCAGACAGACTGGTTAGCATCTGTTTGATTCATATGCTGTGACTTTTTCCTGCTGCTTTCTATCAACCTTAATTGTGAAAAATGGTGTCTTGTTGCCCTTTTGATATTATTTCGGAGATTGACTCAGCCTTAAAGTATCCAGATGGGTACAGTTGTACAAATATCTGTGGAATTAGCTCACTGAGGTCTGGTCTGCAATATTTTTAATTGACTTACATGTTCTGTGGGAAAAGAAGAATCGTAAAAAGCCTTTGCTGTAGCATTCCATTCTTCACTAGGCTCTCCCTGGGGCTCTCGGTGGATGCTAGAGGTATTCGAAGTGTTGGCAGCTCTGTTCAAACTGCTGGAACCTGATTGACAAAAAGGAAATGCTAACAACTGCAATTTAGTCTCCAGGCACTAATTGTGAATAACTAAACTGGTTTACCTCTGATCTTAAAAAATCAAGTATTTTTGTTTTAAACCCCTGGATCTTTGTTGTAGGCTTTTGCCCTCCATTTTTTTTCCTTCACATGCTTCATCTATTTTTTCTCTAAAGATGAGGTATGTTTCTACTTTGATTAAAAATGTTTTCTCTCATTTCCACATATTAAGTTAATGACATAAAAGTGATTTATAGAAAATGTATTCTAAATATTCTAACTGAATATTTTTTCAAACACTAATACTTTAAACTCACCGTCTGAAAATGATAATAAAATGCATAATTAATGCCATTATAACATGATATTCCATGGTGACTTGTAATAAAAGAAGACATGAATACAAAGCTTTTCAGACAAACAAAAAGCATTTTAAATAAGGAGTCTTTGTGTTAATGGCTGTATCTCATGTTTCAGGTGGTCAGGCAATAGCCATGTACTAAAGGTGGGAAAGGCAGGTGAGTAGATAAATCACAGCCAAGTGTAAGCCTCCAGTCCCTCAGAGTCTTTATGCAGCACCAGTAGATTCTGTTGAAACCAATATCAAACTCCTTGCAAGGTGAAAATGCAAGGATGCTGTGACAATTCCTCACAATGCAAACAGGAGCTGTTTTGTCACTACACAGATACCTGTGGATCACTGCATTGACAATAAAATCTTGTTTTGTTATGAAAACACATGTTACTTCATTGTTATCTAACAGTTATTTCAGAATACTGACATTTTCTCTTCGGAGGAAGAGGAAAATGGTTTTGTGTTGGTTTTCTTTTTAAAGCATCTGCCAGGAAGATCTTTCACATTCCCACTTCATTCCTTCATTTACTGATGTGGAGTGTCTGCTCTCTGAGAACCAGACTATAAATAGTAAATTGCATTGTAGTGAGGCAGTAGAAGGAATGCCCTCAGATAGGTTTACTAAACTCTTTGACCAATTATTTTCATTTCTAGGTCTCCCATATGGCTAAATGGTTTGTGTTCCAGTCAGTAAAAAAAAATAAATAAAATAAAATGTAGGTCCAGTGTCCACATGGATTCCACTGCAGGTTTGCCATTTGGGAAACGATCTGCAAACAAAACAGTACAAACCCCAAGCACAATAAACACTGGGAGCTGCAGTGCTGTGTACCACAGTGATTGTAGGAACGCTCCCAGGGAGGTTCTCCACTCTCCCAGGGAGGTGCAGCATTCCAAGAGGGCAGCAGGCTCAAGGAGGGACCTATCTCAATTTGGCAGCATGAGGCACGTCTAGGACACAGACCAAGACTCTCACCATGAAGGTTTGCTGGAATTAAAGAGGTCTGGTCACTAGGCAACTCAGCTGAGGGACTGGAGTTAGTTCCCTACCCATTCCTTTGGATGAGTCTCAGTCACTTGGAGTTCCAGTCCTTTGCATACAGAAAGCTTTCTGACAAGAAGAGGAGGGGAAACTCACTGGGAAGAAATTCAGATAGCACTGTCTGTTCTTACAGAAGAGATACACGCAGAACATAATGTAACCAGGCATTCATTTTATTGAAACAGATACCAAAATTCACATTATCAAAAGAAATAACGTGCCATCTGAGATCAGGATTCTGCTACCTTGCTACCACTACGACTATTTTAGGGACAAAGACATTTCTGAAACTGAACTTCAAAAAATGTACATCTGAACACAAATATCCATGGGCAGGAGACCAAGGACAGAAACAAAATTACCTAGAGATCTAAATTCATAACAACAGAACAATGTAAAGAAACCAGTCTGCCACTGGCCGCAAAACTAAGGATAGGGGTCTGCTCTGCTCCTGGTATGTTCAAAGGCCAAAGGTGGAAACACTGTACCAGCAAAAACTCTACAGACACAAACAACCTGTCCTGTGGATCCTGCTCCTTGGAAAACATCTAAGCACACACGGCTCCAGTTTTGGGGTAATGTACCAGCTCAATTTATTGCAAAACAAATTTAAAACACAAATTTTCCACGTTTCAGTAATGATTTAGAAACCCATGGAATTAAGTTTATATTTACTATTTTGTATGTGCAAAAGATTGCTCAACAAATAATAACCAAATGTCAACAGTAGAAGACTAAAAAGCTCCTTGAGCACTTAAAGCTCCATATTTTCCAGAGCCTGACAGAATATAAAGTCCTTAATTTACAAACAACACATTCAGATAGTTTTAATGGTCCTTCTAAATTAGAGATACACAATAAAATAAAAAGTAAAGTTCTGTAAGACCCATTCAAAGAATCACCTAGTGGTTCAAAATCTACCCTAATTTTGATGCAAAGTAAAAACACTGAATAATGCACAAAAGCTGCTCAGTGCTTTTCAGATCCATGATAGAATATTCTCTACATTAGGGTTAGAGATCCCTGTCAAAATTCAGTTCTCATTGCACTGCTGTTATTTCACAAAGGGAAATACAAGGAAAAAAATTAATCAACTGATTGATTAATTAGTTTAGGTTAATAGATTAATTGAAGCTAACAAAAGCTGTTTAGTTGCATTAAAATATAAACAGAGCAATCTCACCTTTTTACGACATAACTAAAATGTCAAGTTTATGTTTTTCTACACTAAGCTTAGATACAGAAATTTCACATTCTGCTAATTTTTCTAAGCACTACATGGTTCAGAACATTTATGCTTATATTTTCTTACCTTGTCCTGATTTTCCACTGTCCACATTTTCACTGAGATTTTGACTCTGTGTGCTGGAAATAATGTTTGTGTTTTCCACTAAGCATGGTGGTTTGTCTTTCAAAAGGGAAGGCTCCTTGGAAGCTGAAGTCCATGTAGCTTGACCTCTCATTTGATTTACTCTTGAACATGAACTGAGAGCTAAAAAATTCAAGTATAGTGGAGTTTTCTCAGCTTTTTTATCTGAGGTTGAAAGATCAAAGGATGACCTTAAACTTATGTTTACTAAATTTCCAGATGTTCTCATGGGTAAAGAGCATGATTCTTTCAGGTGACCCTCAGCAAACTTCATTCCTGGCACTGTACTAGTCAGTGAGTCTTTTTTCTCTTTTAACAATGTGTTATTTGTTGAAGTATCAATCTCCAGGGAATGTCCAGAGTGTATCTGAGTACCGCTGTTAACATTTTTACATGGAATTAGTTTATCTGTACATGCCCTATCTGTTGGGGGGGTTTTGTGAGCAGTTTTGAGACCATCAGCCTTTACTGGAGATTTGCCTTCAGCATTTGAAGTCCATGTATTTGTAGCATTCCCTGTTTGTTTCGCACTGCCTTGTTCAGGTTGCTTGCTGTGCATATCATCTGCATTTATTCCTCTCTCAGTTTCTGGGGGACATAAATTAAAAGTACCTAAGAGAGACTTATTTTCTCTGCATTCTTTTGCAGCAGCCTCATCACCAGTTGCATTATCACAACAAACAGTTGGTGGATGTTGAGCATCAGTTGACAGAACACCAGTGTTGTTCATGTTTCTGGCACTGTCATAATTTCTGCATTCAGCACTGATGTGTGTCTGTTCCAGAGGAAGTTTATCTCTATGTAAACCACCCAGATTTAAGGTTTTTTCTGTTTTAGGTAATCCACTGCCTACAGAATTGTCACTATTTAGCAAGCTACATTTTTGGTATTCTGCTTGAGAATTCTCTTTAGTATAAGGTAGGACGCCAAAACTTAACTCCTTAGCTTGGTGGTTGTCTGTACTTCTCTCATGCAGAGCACTCTTCTCAGTGCAAAGAACAGCTTCAGACTCGGGTTTGGGTGCTTCAGGTGTGAGGACACTTCTGTTGTGCTGTCTGGTGTCTGAGTTTGCATCTGCTTTGGCACAAGTTGATTCATCTGCAGTATTGCACAGTTCTTCCTTGCTAGTGTCAGTCTCCTGACTGCCATTTTTCCTCTCAGCACCTACATTTTTCTTCTCAGCGCTGCCTAAAAAGTCCTTCCTTGTTTGTGTGTGGTGTGCTGCCAAAGGCTCAGTGCTGTCCCGTGGCTTTTGATCTAAATTTGCATTGTTTTCACCTGGTAAGGTTCTGTGTGTTGTTCCTGCATCTTCTGCCTCTCTGCATCCAGTGACATGCATTTCCAAGGTGTGTCCTTGGGTAATTAAATCAGTATCTGTGCAGAGGGTGTTCCTGGGAGAAGCCTCCCTTTGCTTTAATTCACAAGGGCTAGCAACATTAATTTCATCCTTAAAACTGTTCTCAAGAACTTGTGAATCTGTAGAGTGAGTATTCTCTAGTTAGGGACTGATAACTCAGACATTATGTAATGCTTTGTTTTTACAGTTTAGAATTTCCAAAGAGATGGACTCAGGATTGGTATCAATACTGATATCTTATATTACAGACACAAGCCTGTAAAAAAGTTACTGAAACTTGAAAAATATTTATAAACTGAGAAAGCAGAGAATAGATTAACATTCTGTAGATTTTAGATATGACCATTTAATTCAGGATTTAAGCCCTCTCTTCTCAAATACTATATCTGAAAACATTTATCCTTTCTTAACAGTACTACTTATCTCTATTATCCATAGAAGGTTATTACTTTGTTCTATCTTTAATTCCTCAATGCTTGAAGACTTGTCCCTTGTGTTTTTTACTTCAATTTCTTCTTCATTTCCACAATTACCATATTTACTTATTACAGACTGCATAAACTCATTTTCTTTCTGAATAGCCTGTATTTCACTGTCTTTTGAGTGTTCTTGACCATTCTAGCATAAGAGGGAACAAAAGATTATAGGTATTTTAGTAATTTACTATAGTCACTGATTAGGTAGAAAGTTCAGGACTGAGATTTAAAATTAATTTTACAATTCTGATGGAAAACAAAGATCTGAAGTATAAAAAGTAAATATAAACAGAGGAAAAGAAAAAAGCAGACTAGTATCCTAGAAGAGTAGGAAAGAAATCAGGTCCTGCTATATTACAGTCCACAAAGTTACACATTTGACAGAATTCCTCAGTGTAAGGAACTGGTGTTGTACATGTGGTGACTGGATCACTCCCTCTCTCTGCTGGCCCAGTCAGTGAACTGCTCAGTAATTCCATGTGGAAAAATCCTGCATGATTCCATGAACCCAAACACATACACACATGAACAACACATGCACATATAAACAACATTTTTTTCTAGCAAACTTCCCAGGACTTTTAACTTCATTTCACAGGCAAATAAGGCTTCTGAATTTGCAATCCCTGATATGCAGTTCCTCAGTACCTCCCAAATAGCTTTTCAACATGAATTAAGTCAAATTCAGTAAGAATAGAAGCCTGAAAGATTTAACTACTTAAAGTCTAAATCACTGCATCTGTATCTGTGTTCAGTTTTGAGAGCTGCAGTCAATGAAGTTCTGTGGAAACTAGGGCCTGAGTAGTGAAGATAATAAAATCCCACCAAAATAAAAGGAAAAGGAGATGCATCCTTTATCATCATCAACTGTTTGACAGCTGAAGACACAAGCACGTGCTGGCTCTTGCCCTAAAGATAGGATATAAAAGTAGGCAGATGTGGGAGGGAGCTCAGTCCATAAAAGATGTGGGAAAAAGCTGAAGATACTTGGGAGACTGGAGGTGCTGCAGAAGGAAGGCTGGGATGTGGGAGGGAGTTACAAGGGCTGTGCTTGGGCATTGGGTGTGTGGGGAGGACAGAGAATATTGCAGAGTGGAGGGAGGCACGGAGACAGCACTGCTAAAAAACGGGGCTGTTGCAGGGCTGGCAGAGTAGGGGATGTAGAACACAAATCTGCCACAAACGGTTCCCTACAGGTCACAGAAACATCCCGACCCTCCCAGCTTTGCCGATTTGGGAGAGGGAGGAGTCATGGTAAACAGAGGAGGGTCCTAAAATCATCTTCCTCTGCCAAATACTCCACCCTCAATTTGAAGTTTCAGTGGAAATTTCTTTTTCTTTTCATCACGTTTTATCATTATTTTCCCTGTCACTCTGATTGGAAAATTGTATATATTCCATCTTTTTCTTTTCTGGGCTTTTAATTAATTTTGCTTCTTTGCTCTATATAGCCCTGGCACCACATTTTCAAGCTTTTTGAATTTAAAGAGTAAAAATTTCCTTTTTCTTTCATGAAAGCTGTAATTGTCTTACAATCTTTTTTTTCTAGGAGCTCTTTTTTCGGATAGAAACACCAAGCACACTCTGTAACTGTGTACATTACTCCTTTGTACAGCAACAAGATAGTCACTGCAGTGGGACTTACCACATTTTTTGGTATGGGCTGAGCTGGTGACTGCATCTGAAACAAACAGGACAAAGTGTTCATAGAAAGGCAGAAAGGTTTCATGATTCCTTTTCAGGTTTTCAGATGGGTTGAAGAAACCTACCTTTCAATAAATTCAAATGGCTGTTCAGCCCTTAAAAAATAGGGCCAAGATTCATAAACTAAAATACCTAAATAATAAAACTTTTAAACTTGGATTTTAATTTTTTGCCTGTGATTTAGTAAGACCTAACTAAGAAACACATATATCCCTGAATACCCTTTCCCTCAACAGACTATTTCACAGTATGAAATTCAAACCCTTCTGAAAACCAGATCTCCCTGCACTTACATGCCCAAAAGAATTACAGCAAGCCACTGCTGGGTGTAACCCTATTCTCTACTGGTAGACAGCTGAATTACAAATTATATCAAACTAAATGTGAAGCATGGTAAGGTTAAACTAAATTGCAATGCAAGTCTGTAGTGAGGTCTGACATTGTACCTTTCTTTTAAAAATGTCTTTTGTTTAATTACTATTCCAGAGGTGATCAGTGTGAAGAAGTACATTCTGAATTTCATGCCTCACAAATTAACTACAGGGATTTCAGATTGCACTAGGTGTAAAAATAAGTCTAAGCATATTTCCTTAGAACACTTGGAACCACAGTCAGGATCTAAATCGAAGCCAACACCTTTCCCTTTTATGTGTCACTAGACGCTGACTCATTAGTGATACAAGGTGAAATTCCACAAATCAGAATAACCAATATGATCTGCTGCAGCTTCCATTTCTTGGCAGTGTTCCACTCAGTCCAACCTGCCTAGCTTTGGAAATCTAATGATTGTACAACACAAAGTGGTGTGGCAGTTTGCCATAAGAGAGTGTAAGATGTATATTTGGAAGACATCTGACTTGTTTTGCATTTATGAGCATATTCTTTAAGCTTTCCTGCTTTCAGACCCATGGGATTATTTTAGTAAGCACCAGCAGTGTTTATCATTGATGCCTGATCACTTTGCATCCTAAACAAAATCAATATTCCATTTCCATTCAAGGAAACAGTGACTTTTAAAAGATACACAATTTGCATTATTCCTTGTAGAGTTCAGCTTTGGGACAATGAGTAATCATTTCAAGTCTAATTTCATTTGCATTATTGAGCCCATACCACAGCCACGTGTATGTGTATGTTTGTGTGTGAGCTACAAATATACATATGTATGAGCATTGTGAAGAAATTGATTTTAAATTCTTCCAAATCCTAAAATATTTTTACTGTTTGTCATTTTATTGACAATTCATGCACTAGTTCTAAAATAGTTACCTGTCTTTACAGTCCTAGTGTCTTCCTGTTTTCTTAACACTAGAAACAAGTTTGTATACATGGAAAATGAGTTTTCTGTTCTTGGAAGGATAGATCATTACTTGTTTGTAAAAGTTAATGGAAAATGGGTATCACCAATACTCAACAGAACAACAGAACACACTCAATGCACAGAGAAGGTTTCCTATGGCTTCTGACTCTGCCCAGTTTTTTCAATCTTACAGAAGACTGCAATACAAATTTGCAATCCAGTTTGATCATGGAGTAACACAGAGCTGCAGGGCTATGTGTTCTTCCTTTTGTTCCAGAAGCCCATCTTTGTGTGCTTAACCACTTGTTGACTTCCTGTATGTGCCCTGCAGCTAGAGCTTAACATGGATTTGGTTCACCCAACAATCCAAGCTCAATTCTAGTTCAGCCTGCACTGCATAAAAATCTTTTACCTCCTGCATTTACTGCCTGATGAGCTCACTGTGCCTTTAATGACTCTCAGAGACACTATGTGACATAAAAGTTGGTGTTTCTTAAACTAAAACTGAAGAACTTAGATAACCTCTGTATTGCTTAAAACAACCTTCTGATCTGTCCCATGTTACAGATTTCAGAGAAGCTAAAATTAGTTCATACACATGAAGTCAATTGGGTCTGCCCCAGTATTTGAGAAATACCCATGGAAAATATGTCTGTGAAATAGGATTTAGTCAAGATAGGTTGTTAACTGCTGTCTGTCAGGTAAAAATTTATTAATGAAGTACTGTCTCAGGTTTCTGTGACATAAGCACCCCTCTTGATGAAAGGAGGACATTCTGTAGGTACAGTAAGTTTCAATTATATTTAGGGTCATTGTCACATAAATTTTTAGGTTTAGCCATGTCAAAGGAGGATCAGTGGACACGACAGACAACATTAGAAAAACTGTCATATTTGTAGTTCTCTGGCATTTTGACAAGACACACTGCAGCCAGCAAAGACATTTACCTGCAGATTTTCCACTTGCTCAGAATGCTGATTTCCCTGAGGAGGATTATAATCTTCAAAATGTCTATGAAGTCCTTTAAGGGAATTCAGCTCATTTTTAATAGTGTGTATTTCTCTTCTCATGTTTTCCTCCTGTAATAATTGCAAGTACACAGAGCACACAAACACTTTACTGCATGTTCAAGTAGGTAAACCAGCATTTTTCAAAGGTATCAACAGCTTAGCATATAAAACTTCATTCTTAAAAGAAAGTATGCTAAGGAATTTCTTTGTACAAAGTTCAAAGTTTGATTTCATTCAAACCAAAATTTTAACCACATTTCCATTACAGATTATAGCTTTTATTAACTGGTTTGGGAAATTTTTTTTCACCATTTACTGTTAGTAGCAATGCTCAAAAAAAGTGAGATTTGTATTTGTAGCTTTCTTCCTCTTTGGCTCAAAGATAAATGTAATAGTCAATATTTATTCTCTGCCTACATTGTCAAGAAACCACAACAGCAAATAATTTGCTTAGCACTTTACTTCTGTAAACAGCCTCAAGTATCCAGTGCTCCCTCAGTAAAGATGTAACAATTACATTTTGGTATTTAGAACTAATTGAATGGTCCAAACTGCAACTTGTAAAAAGAACTGAAGGGCAATTTCACAGAAACACCTTCACTTAATTTAGAAAGATTTCCAGACCACTGTTAACTTTATCCTTGATTATTTACTTTAGGAGACAAAATTTCTAGTTAGCCATTACAGAAATATGAAAAGGAATAACAATTATTTTCTAAAGAATAGATGCAAATGTTCCTGAGAAATAAGAAGGGCAAATTCCCATGTCAATAGAGGAAATGATGGTATAAAATTCTCCAAGGAATCAAGGAGATCAAATCTTCTCAGGGAACTGAGCATCAGAAAATTCAGCTATTTTGTGGTCTCATGGTTGCATGATCCCCATAGTGGCTGCACTCAAAGGAGTGAACCTTAGACAACAGGATTTCAAGGACAACTTCATATTATTTCCCCACAGTTTCCCTGGAAATCTGTCTACCAGAATCAAAACCTTTCTGGCAGTAGGTGCCAAGCACATAGAAATAAAAAAGACAGACTATTAAACAAATGCTGCTTTGAGTCTGGTTTCCACACACTAAGCAGATCTTGTCTTATTGAAGTGGTATTAATCTTTCCTACATCTAAACATGCATTTATTATTGCAGACAATTTTTACAATGTTTTGCTAATTGTTTCAGATTAAATAATTACTGAAGTATTCTTTAAAAGTAATGAGGTAATAGAAAGAATGTCAAATATAGAAGACAAACTATTGTTTAGGTGTCCACAAAGGTGAAGTCACTAGGGGGACATACCAGACACACCTTTTCTTATCCCCTTTCACACTCAGTCCACACTGAAGAATTCCTTTCAAATCAGAACTGCAGGAAGAGCACTGACCTTTTAGAGCACAGAAGTCAACCTAAATCCACCTTTCAAAAATATTCATTTCTAGAAGTGTCTGTATTACTGGAGAAGAAATTAGTTGTTTTTATTTCATTATTTCTGCAATATTTTCTTGGCTTTTAGGAATTACCTAAAATGCTTGACAACTATTCCAAAAAACTTTTAATACTATATCATTTAATTTAATAAACCTACATCATTTTTCCAAGTTCTTAGTGCCTTCTCGTGCTCATTCTGAAGATTAAGGAACTTTTCTTCATTTTCCTTTGCCTTCTCCCTTTGCAGCTCATTATCTCTTTCAAGGGCCTGCAATAAAATTAATTATCCAAAAAATAATCAATACCACATTAATGAATTTTGATGTGTTTTATGTTGCTTGGACCTTTGCTTCTAACATGCTGCGAGTGCCATACAGATCAGTGATAATGTGCTATCTCAACAATAATTTTCATAAATTAACAGAAAGGTGCTTATAGTTTAGCTAACAGGAAACAGGGGGAGGTTATGAAAAAAGAAATGGCTATAAAAGGGTATAAAAACACTTGCCATTATTCAGTTTCACTGCATAAGTTTTAATGTGCTGAAAAAGTAATATAAAGTCCAGAGATGAGAGACATGAAATGTAGCATAATCCAGAGCCACTGTACTTAAAGAAAAAACTACGGTATACTGACAGGAAAAAAAATATTTTTATAATCAGTTTTTCTGTCCTACTTTTTTAATTAATCTCTTTTATAAACTATACAATCTTTACATTCTAAAGCATATCTACTGCAACATGAAGTATATATCTGATTATGCTTTAATTTATTTTTATTAGGTCACTGAAATAGGAGTGCATTGAAATAACAGTAATATTAAGTTTTATACTACCATAACTGTACTTGCAACGTCTTTGGTTAACTCTTTCAGCTTTCCTGTGCTAGATTAAAAGAGTCTTGTGTAAATCAACAGCAACTTCACACACGTATGAGGTACTCTTGGAATTTTTATCCTATCATATTTTTATAGCAAACAATATGGAAGATAAGACTCACTGCATTCCATTACCTGGTATATAGATGACACAAATATATTTGATCCTGTAAGCATCACTTTAATGCATGAAACTGTATGACCAGCTACATATTTATGATTTCACTGAGCTTCTTTGAAAATCCACGTGAAAAATGTTATGGAGGAAATACTCCAAACCAATTCCTTTTTACTAAATCTTTTAACCAAAAAGGAACCCACTTTTTGATTCACTTAGCACCAATTTTAAGATGCCTAAGTTAATTTAGCTACAGTGTTAATAAAATTACATTTTACAGGTACTAAACTAGGAAAATTCAAACCACCTTGCACTTTTGTACACATGGGAAAAGTTGTGCATAAGAATACAATGGATCTTCTTTGACAGATTATGTATTTTAAAAAAATGGGACAAGTCAGCAATACATTGTCTGAATAATCCCACCCTGATGTAGCATCTTTCATCCAGTTGTATAAACCAGGAGTGCAAGACCTCCTCTCTTTGATGAACCTGTGCTTAACTCCAAGGATGCTTTTGCTTGCATCTGAAATGCAAGCTCCTCAGTGATGGATTATTATAGTTATTCACAGCACAGCTCTCAGGGCAAAATATCAGAAGTAGCAGATGTATGGAACTGATCACATGTTAAAGGCAGTTGTACAGACAGGGAATACCTGAATTCCTTGCATTCTCAACTATTCTGTCATCTGTTAAAGAACTTTTTTTCCTAAAGTTACATATTCAGCTCCCTATTTTATAAATTCCATTTGATGTTTTTAAAAATGCAAAAATGGAAAATAGGAAGTTAACATTGTCTCATTCCTTGGAATATCATGGTAATTATATCAAACTGAAAAAGAAGGTCTATTTACACCAGTTTAAATGGTGAAGATTGAACCAAGAGCCTCTTATTGTTATCCATGCCTTGTATTTTTGCCTGAAGTTACCTTTGAGGACTGCACTGAAGCTTTTGATGACCAGCAGTGTTTTGTGCTGTAGTTAGAACAACAGAAAACAGTAATACCTTCCCAATGTCTAATACAAACAGATCCAAATCAGAGCAGGCTCTCATCAGAATTAGCATAATTGCAACCAGAAATCAATTCTTGGCCTGCACAGGCTGCAAAACAGACTTGTCCTCCATTCATACCTTAACAAGAAGAAAACAGGCCAAACTTGTAGACATTTATGTGCAGGCTTCAAAGAGAAGATTCACAGATACCATTTACTGTTTTAGCTGCAGCTTTAAGGCATACTATAAACTTTATCTGAGAGGGGAAACAATAGCTCAGAAATGCTATCAGAAAAAAGCACTTTAAAACACACTTGCTGTTCAATAGCCCTGACACAAAGGACTAAAGGGTTCCTGTATTATGAAAGTCATCAGTAAGGTTATATATGAATTATCTCCAGCCTCTAATCTACAAAGCAACTCTAATTATCTTAAGAAATAAAAATAAAAAGCACATTACCTTCTTACTTTAACAAAAACCAGGACTGTAGGAATAGCAAGTAACCCAGCTGTTTCACTGCACCCAATATACAAATAACAGAAGCAACAGAAAATCATGCTACTTTAGGCAATTCTACAGCCAAAGGGTTGTTCAGTTAACCTTTGTAAAAATGTTGAAGATGCTTTAATTCCTAGGGAGATTTTAGCCACTTTCTGATGGAGAACATAGCTCACCTTCAACCTTACTTGTTGCATCAAAAAACAGAAGTCCTATGTTTATATTGTGGAGAAGGCAAACTTACACCTGTTAAGAGTAAAGTCTTAGGGGAAGTGAATAATTTCAAATTAGCATAGAAGCATTTATTTAGAAACAAAAGTATACATCCACACCTGGAAGTTCAATTTGAAATCAACTGAACTCCTAGTTCAAAACCTTGGCTTCAAAGAGTGGAATAGTTGTGCTTATGTCTGGGCAAGCAGTAGATAATAATTTTTAATAGTCCAGTCAGTGGCTGTACCTGAACTCTGCATGGCACCTCTGATGGAAATGGATGTGAGCTTAATCTTCAGTGCACTGATTGCTATTGAAATGTGGAATCTGAACTGTTCTGAGCTGCTTTTACATGCTGAGTGTCCTAGAGCGACTTTATAATGCTTGTATCCCCAGTCGTCTGTTGTTTATGCTGGGTTTTAAGTTCTGCACCTTTAAGACTGGCTCCGAGAGCGAAGCGGGGGAGCAGCAGCGCCAAGTTTGTTTGCAGAAACTGCACTTGCTCCTCCACAACCTTCTCACGGACTGGGCTGTCTGCAGCACGGACAGCGCAACAGAACTCTCCTTTGCTTTTCATTAGTTATTTTATTTAGTTGCCTGAGGCCAGAAGTTGTTCGGAACTGTTCAGTCATTGTTCGGTCCGAGAACAGCAAGACAATCCTCCGGGGACACCGCAAACTACACTGGGGCCAGGACACCGGACCCGAGCCCCGGAGAGACTGAGAAAAAACCCAAGACACATCCACAAAAAGGACTCTGAACTACAGAAAGACTTTCTGAATTTGCCATGTCTTCAGAAAAACGAGAAGTTTGTTTAATATTTTTCTTTTTTCATGTTTGTGAGTACTTTGCTTGATAAATAAACAAAATTTTCCACTTTTCTCGAAGGAAATTTATGTCTCCTGAACTCGTGGGAGGAGAGGCCACTTAAATTTGCTTCTAAAGGGACCACTTCAAAAGTTTCCTCCCTAAATTTGCCCTAAACCAAGCCAAAGAGGAACTGAGGAGTGCTGCCACTCCACACTCTCCAGCGTGACTACTTCCCACCTCTAGCATTAATATGATGCCAGAAAACAAAGGGCTAAAGATAATGCTCTTTCTTAGGCCCTCTGCTTTAATAAAACCGAGGACAAGCTCCAGCTATGAATGAAGATCTGAAATTTGAAATGTTGCCCAGAAATGTGTACCTATATGAAAATTACAACAGAAGTCCTAAGATAATTTGATTTCAGTATTTGAAAGCAACCCTGTTCTGGTTTTGCCCTCTAGAAATGGCTGCTAAGAATGGCAACCATGATTTACTTTAGGGGGAGAAGAGGGAAAGCACAGCCTGCACTTCAAGGCTCGTGCTGACAGTTAAGGAGCTGAGGGAGCAATGGAAGTGAGGTCAAAAGTTCTGAAAGGCACACAGATGTCTTTAACAGCCCCGGACTTTAAAAATACATAACAGAGAGTAACAGCTTGTCTAATCGAGAAAAATCTGACCTGATAGTCTTCTTTCAGTGCATTTAATTCACTTTCCATTCTAACATTTGCTTGGGTTATTCGCTGAAGCAACTCCTGCACACACTGTAGAGAGCTGAGAATTTCCTTATTAATACAAACAGAATAGAATATATTTAGCAAGATTTTGTTTCTGGAGTTTAAACATTAGATAATTTATGTCTTTTATATTAATTTATTTTTATTCTGTCAGTGTTTACAAAATCATGTCTGTAAAAAAAGGTACTCCAGCCTCAACATTGGGGAAAATGTGCAGGGAGAAATCAGAACAACACCCATGTTTTCTAAACTTTTACCTTGGAGAAGTTAACATCATTATAAATTACTATAACATTCTTTTTCAGAGAATTTTCCTATAATTAAAATGAAATCCACCCAATCTTTATACATTCTTCAGTGCAAATCTGGATAAAATACATCAAATCCAACCCTGTTATGATTTCAGTTCAGGACAATCAGAATAACTTTATCTTACTGTATCACAAGTCTGAAAAAATATGGAAAATCCAAAAGAAATTATTCCACTAATGGATCACCCTAACATGAAATTATTCTGTATCTCCTGAATTAAATCCTAATAGATGTGAACTACCACCCATTAGCTTTGCATCATACAGTGCAGCTATATCATATTTTACTGTCAGGGTCTGAACTTTTGTGGTACCTTCCTCAAGATTGTATTGTTACTTCATGAAGGGGAGGTTGTAAAAAAAGAGCCACTCAAAGTGAGGTGATTTGAGTTGATGAAGGTGCCATGAGTGCTGCCATGAAGTGTGCTGCAGTCTGAAGGAAACGGAGTCATTTTCTATAGAACACTACAAAACAAATTTCCGAAGTTTCAGAGTGAATGACCCAGACAAGCCAATCAACACCACCTCAAGACCACTTACAGCAGTCACTAAAAGAAGACCTGCACAGAAAAAACCCAAGAGTTTCAGGCAGAAAAGAATCTTAAATGTGCTCAATTGCTTCAAAATACATTGAGAGAGGAACATATTATTTCAACAAATATTTCAACAAAGTACTTCAATGTACTTGCAAAGTACTTTCAAATTGTTCAAGTTTTGGTTCTACTGGATACACAGATACAGCTATATAATAAAAATAAAATCAGTATTTTAGTGTACTCTCATTCCTTTTCATGCATGTATAAATAATATTTTTTCACTGAAGCTAATTTATTTTTTGTTCCATTTTACATCCAGAAGACTAAACTGCAGAGCTGTGGAATGGCTTGGCCAGCGTCATCTGACAGGTCAGTAGCAGAGCTGGCCACATCTCTTAAATCTAGAACAGTTTTCTCTCAAATAGACCAGACTGCTTCTCTTATGCAGTTTAGTACAAATCAGCTGTAATTTAGATGGTATTTCTAGCCTAAGTCCAAGAACCACTGAAGCCAACATTTCAGTTAATCGAGGTGAATTATTAGTGCCCCACAACACAGAAATCCCTGTCTTCCAACCCAAGCACCTGGAGGAAACATGAAGCTCATCTCTATATTACAGCCCTCCCAGACTATACCAAACCCCTCCATATGTTCAAACTAACCTACCAAACAAACCCTAGCAGTTCACAAAGAACAAGAGAGAGACACAAACCAGAATCCTTCTCTTAGATCACACATAGCAAATATGCATACGAATTATGCTCCATGCATCTCCATGGAAATGCTTTCAGTGCTTTCAGGGCTGTGAGAGTAATGAGACCAGAGCATCTCTCTCATTTTTTCCCCTGTGTTTATTGGCAAGTATTTTTTAGAAGCAAGCTCAAAATGCAAACAGGCTTTTATAAACTGGAAGAGTGCTGCTGGATGAGTGCTCTATGGGCATGCCAGCAAGATACTGCTTTTGTCCCTCCCTGGCACCAAGAATGACACACTTCTCTGACCTGTTCCCTTTTGGGAACTGCAGAGGGAAAATCCTGCAACTGTTCAAGAAAGGGAAAAAAAACCAACCACACTTTTCAGGCTTAATGTTCTGCAAAGCAGTGCATTATGTTATTATTACAAGGAACAAATTTTTTTTTGCTATATTTGATACTTGACTCCGTAGCCTTTTTTAAAAATAATTTTTTCTAGAACATACCTGAATTAGCAAGAGAAGTTCTAACTCTGTTCAGGGATGTAATGGTGTTGCTTAACAGTCTAAATGTTTATGTTCTGTGTGAATGGAACATCATTTCTTCTGTATACCACTGACACATTTTTCCCATTTTACCAGGTTTCAATACCAGCAATGTTAGAATAAACTGTTGGCAACCAAAAAGCAGCACAGCCAGCATGTTATACCAGCCTTACTGCTTATTTATACTGAACCCCATATAGGCAAGTGTTTAATGGGAATACCAAATTTCTCCCATCTGAATTTAAAGACAAAATGTAAGACTTGGAATAAAGTGTCAAACAATGCACTTTGTTCTGGTAATACTTTTTCTAAAACCTCAGCAGTAAGATACCACTTAGGCCAGTATTAAAATATCTCTGAAGTGTAAACAAGTGAAATTAACTAGTTTTTGTAGCTTAGTATAATAAGAAACCTAAGTATGAAATATAGCACCTACATTCTTGAGTGATTTTTAAATAGTGAACCTGTATTAACTCACCAGCTTTTCTTCTTTAATGTGAGTGTTTTCTTCTTGAACTTTTTTACTGACTGCTGTCTCCTTAAAAAAAGAAAAGAGCATGAAGAACAGTAAAAGGCATTTAAAATTACTGTCTATTTTTTAAACAATATTGTATTAATGTGATATAGTGAATCATCATGAGGCTATTCAAAGAATTATTTTTTAATGTCTTCTTACCCAATTTTTTTTACTATGAAATTATACTGATATTCATAGCACATTTACTTCCCTAGCAAAGGTTAGAGTGGAAATAGTTTAATTATATTGTACATGCAATATAGTAGAAAAGAATCCCTAATCTGTATCCATCAGAGATCATTGCCAGGAGGTTTGCTGAACGAAAACCAGAAAATATTCACCAAAACTTTTATTTGTTTAAAATCCAAAATACCATTCTGATTTTCTGTTGCAGTTCTTGAAACTGTTTTTCCTTCACTGCAAGATTGATGTTTTCTTCTCCCACCCTGTACTGAGAGGTGACCTTGGACCTTATCAAGTCTGTAGTTACTTTCTTCAGTTCCTTAACACAGGAAACTTATATAAATAGTTCATCCAGTATAGGCATTGCAATTCAAAACAGAGACAAATCTTTTAAACTATCCTGGTCATGCCCTACTTTGAAATAAATGTATGGAAACAACAGAATAAATTAGAGGTACTGAAACGTGTAAGACTGTCTTAGTAAACTTCAAACTTGTCACACGTGACTAAAAGCTTATTTTCACAGGTAAAATGTTATTGTGCCAATTTTACTCTGTTTGAAGTATTTACTTAATAATTTTGTTTTTTTCTCTTCCAAGAGGTATATTAGAAGTGCACATTGAGGTGGTATTGGTAAAACATTCTTTACCCCTATACACAATAGGAATTACTATTGTAACTACTGTGTACGTTCTTGGGAATGAGGAGAAAAAAAAGGGAGGATAGTGATTATCTGGTAAAAACAGGAACTGGCTATAAATTTGGAGGATCTTTGCTTTTCCTGAAACATTAATTACTTAATCTCAAGAGAATGCTAAATTAATTTTATATTAGAAGGTTCTACAACATGATGCCTTTGATTTTATAGTCTTTATCCTCTTTTAAATATCCTGCGGCTTTTTTTTTCCCTTTTTTTTTTTTTTGCATCTGTTTTGTAACCAGTTTATTCAGAGCTCCTAGTGCAGCAAATAACAGCAAACTCTTTGATCTCATTAAATTACAACTTATAGTTCCTGGAGCCATAAATATTGTGCCCTGCTCTCCCCCTCCCCTCCCATCCTGGTGCAAGGTAGTCTGTTTAATATCGCTCTCTCCTTGAGCGCTCTGACGTTTACTCAGACAAATAGCAGAGGTTATGAATGCTGCTCACAGATAGCATCAAGAATTCTCCATGATGCCATAGTGGTGAACCAAGCATTCAGAATGGTCATAGTTTTATCTAACAACTAAGTTTGGTCTGTTTAACTTTTCTTCACAAAACTGGAATTTCGGTTATCACAGACAGAATTATCACAGGCCAGTGGTTTAACTGTTCTGGACAAAATCATAGAACAGTACAAAAGAAGAAAGAAAGATTATGTTGTAGCTGAAATTCACAAGTATAGGTAGTATTTTTAAAGAAATCATATTTTTGCTAGAGGCTTTATTTCTCATGTATTTTATCCACAAATAAATCTAAAATGATCTAGTAAGTCCTAAGTGTGGTTGCAGAATCAGTTACAGAACTGAAAGCCAGCAATGCTTCACACTTATTCTACTCTGTAAGCTAGTTAGGTTTTCCCCATCTTTTGCAATAAAGACATATCCCAGTTGTACTGCTTTGACTAGAAGGCTCTGTAATGAACCATGCAAGGAGAGCTCCTGCTGTTAAGTGGCAGAAGGTGCAAGCAGCTCTAACTTTGTGAAAGTGCAAAGGTGCACTGTGCCAGCCTGCACAGAGGAGCAGCTGAATGGGACAGAGAGCACAGCTCACAGGCTGGGTGCCACACCAGCAGGTGCAAATCCTGCCATAAATCTGATGCCAGGTGTTTTCCAAAACTCAGGCTTTATAGTGTGCAGAAAAAACTTAAGTCATGGGGAAAGCACAAGTCACACAAAGTAAATCATGCCACTGAGGCAGAAAAGATGACTGTATTTTCTTCTTTCTAATGGCAGGTGGGTGTGCACAATCCGTCTGGAAGCAACCCAAACCTGCTTATACAATGCTGTAGGCAGGAAAAACCAAAACAAACAAGCAACCAGAACCCCACACAAACTCCCCCCCAAAAAAACCGCACAAATGAAACCACCAAAAATAATGGCAAAGTTTTTCATGGTGAGTGAAATTAAAAGGCTTGTAGCTGCAAAAAGAATTTTTAAAATAATTTTCTACATACATACATGTATTTTCTTGTACTCTGAAATGAATTAAAATGTCACCCCAGAGTTTTTGCTTTTTTTTCTAGTAGCTTTCTCTCATTATTAAAATCACAAGTCGTATCCAAAAGTCTATAAAATATGTTGAATGTGGAAAACAATTTTATCAGTTCTGGGGTGTGCTGAAAGACAATGATAAGGCTTTAAACCCATTCCCTTGATCTGCTGCTAGCAGCCAGTGCTTAGGGACATGGCTTCACAAACACTTCATGCCAGTGTAAGTCAAGAGTGTCCCAAAATCCCAGTCCTGCTCCTTAAACCTGTTCCTTAAGCCTGTTTTCCTTCTCCAAGTTGGTCTAAGCTAGAACTTCCACTTTTTTGGTTGGGTTGTTTTGGTTTTTGTTTTTATTTTGGGATGTTTTTGTGGTTTTGGGGTTTCTTGGTAAAATTTAGTTTTGTTCAATACAAACTATTAATTCCACTCTCCCTTGAGGCCACACAAATACACGTCCCAGCATACTATACTTGGCAAATGCAACCACTTCCCAAGACTGATATCCTATGAAAACTTTACCTATATTCAAAATTACACCTATATCTGTTTGCTCTCTTCCTAGATTCCTGCAGCCTTCTTGTAATCTTTTGGGTCTTGAACAGTAGAGTTGTTTTTTAAGCAGCAGAATGACAGAAACCTTTTTCTTGGCCAGATATCAATGCAAGCATTTTCACAGTGGTTGAGAAGAATCCTACCACACTGAGTATCAAAATGTTCAAGTCCTAAAACAAATGTTACTGAAAGGAAATTTTGCCACAGTCCATTACATTACAATTTAGGAACTGGACTTGAAGCAGGCAATGTCAAGAGAAAATTACAACCTCTCCCAATAATATTTCTCTCCTGAGACCCCAGAAGAGTAAATCTGAAACCCAGAAGAGTAAAAAGAATAGACCTCAATTTCACTCAAGTTTACTGTTGTATATATTTAACATCATCATAATACACTTGCAATTTCATTAAAATTGGAGATTAGTTTATTTTTATCCAGAAATGTTAAATAGTATTCACTAACTTCACATTCCCATTAAGAACAAATGTGTGAGATCATCCAGGTCTGAGTGAAAGTAATGGCTGTGATAAGAGCTGACAACCAAATTAAGATTTTAGTACCATGGATAGTCATTCCCATTCCAGCACTGAGGCTACAGAGGAAAGAAGTTTGAACCCAGAAGTTGTCAGAACTGTTAGAGGTCAGTCAAGTCCCCAAGGCAGATAAAACCAGCTTTAGAAGTTGTCCAAAATTATGCTGTTGATATCATGACTTCTTTCAGCTATGAAGCAAGTGAAAACAGCCTGGTAATCCCTTTTCAAAACTCTTCTAAATATCCCAGTTCAGATGGTTCAGAATAGGATGGTCAAATACAAAAATCAGTAAGAAATTAAGAAATAACTACAATAAAGGCATTTCCTGCTGAACTGAGGAAGCTGGATTAAGTTTCAGTTGGCCCCCTTTTTCTGCTTATCTAACAGTATTTTATTTAAAATTCATAACCCTTCATGACCTTAAGAATCAAGAGTACAGCTGAAAAAAAGAGTGGATGAAATAATATGTTTGATTGCTGGAGTACATAAATCTCGATTTCTCTCTCACACCTATGTTACTCACAAATTTCACTATGCAAAATTTTCTTAAACATTTGTTTTCTTACCTCTCAAATTACTTACCTTCAGAGAATGTTAAATAATTAATTTTTCTTGGTTTCCCACCAAAAGCAACAAATCCAATTTACTGTGATGCTGAAATATTTCTAAAACTCCTCACTTTTTTATTTGCAATATACTACAATAAAGATATGCTGCATTTTAGATGAACGTTCCTGTTTCTGTCACATGCAAATTATTTTCCTTTTTTTAAAGGAATTGCACAGTGCGAGTGTACACAGTGCACAGACAAAGTTGCTCTCAGACCTTCAAAGTTATGATGATACCAGCACCCTAAGAAACATGGCTTTCCTGGAGGAAAGCTATCACCACTGACACCTTCCCATATTTTTCTGTTTCTCTTCCATCCATCAAATATTCCAGATAAATATATATAGTTTTTATATATAACCTATCATTTGAATTATGTAGCTGAATAAACATTTTTAAATATTTTAAGCTAATTGTGATATAGAAATTTTCCAGTGTTCTGCTACTGTGGATTTCAGTCTGCTTTTATGATGGTAAGAGTTCTGAAATCTTTGATCACTTCAAAACTTGATCTTTTTGACACTGAGGTTTGGCATATTATATTCTAGTATATAACTAAAAAAATCCAAATTGAATTCCTGATTAATTTTTAGTGTGGCTAGAATATCTCCATGTAATACAATTCAGTAAAGCACTAAAGAAGGTAAGAATTAAACTAATTTTAAAAAATCTCAAAATGTCTGTATTTCAAAATTATATTTTAAGTCTGGCTTTTAGTGGAATCATACTCCAAAGAACCTTAACAATAAAAGGCTACATGCTCTTAAGAAAAAAAGAAACAATAAGAGCTTCAGGGAGAATTTTCAAGTACTGTTGTGACTTCAAATCCCATTTTTCAGGCAAAGAAAGGTAAACAGGTAAACATCCATTTTTTGATCAATATAACCCAAATATAAAATGGTCATAGTCCCTTTTCTGCGTGTACAAATTATTTTCTCCCCCTGCCCATTTTTGTTTTCAAAAACATTCACAAACTTGGCAAAGATTCCATGGTAATTCAAAGCAATCACCTGGAAACTGGGGATTAACATTAGGCTAAGAAGTTCAGATAATCATGCATTTGATCTGTACATGAAATTATTACAGAATCTAATGGAGAAAAAAAATTAAAAGTAGGGAAATAAAAAGATAAGGAGATATAAAAACGAGATGTGATGTGGAAAGATACTGAGTTTACAGAATTCTGACTTATGAGCATCCTTTTATTTTTCTCTTGTCAGCTCTTAAGAAACAGCTCGAAGGGAAAAGAACATTATTCTTCCCACTATTACCTATGTTCAAGAGTGCAGCTCAAACATGTACTTGGCAAAGAGGAGTTTCTGAATAGAGACATGAGAAAAGAGCTTAGGGACAACTTCCTTGTGAATAGAATCACCATAAGCTGATGTCTCAGCTGCCTTGTCACAAAACTCTCCACTTCAGAGATTCAGTTACACATTTTATCCCATGTTAAACCTACCAGCTCGCTTCCATGGCAGCTGCTCCTCATGTTGGATCTCTGACCAAACTGAAACCAGCACTGCTGCCCTCCTCATCAGATGGAGAAGAGATGGCAGCACAGCACGGGAAGAAGAGAGGTTACTAATAATTAGCAAGAAACAAGGAGGATGCTGTAGAGGTAAATAAAAATTCACAGGATACAGAAAATTCTCAGAGCTGCTCCAGTTCTAACTGAAGTGTCTGTGGAAGTTAATTTGGCCATTAGTCACAGAATGAAAAACAGTTCTGCTGCCTGTCCACCACTTCTATTAATATGTCAGCAGCTTCTGGAAGGCTCAAAGAATCACAGAATCACAGAGTATTCTGAGTTGGAAGGGACCCATAAGGATCATTCTTCATTCAGAAATGTGCACTGTACTTACTTCCTTCAGATTACTTATTTCAGCCTCTTGTCTTTTATTCACTGATGCTAATTTCTTATTGTGCTGTATGGCTTCCTGAACTTTAAACAAAAGTTAAAGCATGTTAACAAATAATTTCACATTCGAACGAATATTTGATTTATAACTGTGATACATGTGCATATAATTTATTTTAAACTAAAACTGCAAATATTATTCAATCACATTTTCTGTGTAGTTTGATACCACACTGGAGGATTAAACCAGGTGGTATTAGTTATCTATACCTCAAACAAGACTTAAGACTTTTCTGTATGTTGGCTTATCTTTTTTAACTGTAATTTAATTTTTAGTGTCTTATGATGTCATTTAGTAGAACTTTTAATCTTGGCTTTATTTTTTAAAGCTTTGCTTGTAATTTTCTGATGAGTTTAATTATTTCAGACAAACACAGAACAAATTAATAACTGAGTTAATAGATGCAGTTATATGGATAAAGGCCATGGAAGGCAGAAAAATATCAGGGGATAGCACAGCAGAAAATTCTCAGAATAACTTTTACTCCTGCTGAAAGGGAAGGGAACTTTCTTAAACTTTATACAGATGAAGATGACACTGGGAAATTGCTTGAAATTCAACAATGAAAAGCTGAAGATATTTACTGGCTCCTGTACTTTTTCAGACGGCTCTATTCAATCTTTGTATTTTGATCTTCTGAGGTTCCCCTTCATCCTTTTCTATTTTCTAATTCATTTTTGTTCACCCCTAATCTTTTTTCTTTATTTTCCTCAATAGTTTTCTGGCACCACACTTGAATACAAGAACTGTAGACCCCCAGAATATTCTGTCCTTTTCTGCTAGAGATGGTCCACCATGAGGAATGATGGACAACAGCCTCAGTGCATGATAAGCAGTTTGGAATGAGAATATGTGCTTAAAAATTAAAATACTAATGAATGCAACTGCTATCTTCTGATACAACTTAGGAAGCCCCCACAGAAAAACAAGCAGGCCAAAACTGGTAAAACTTTCTCCTATTTTTCAGCAAAAGTCATGTGCTCACTCTCTAGCTTTGAAGTACAATCAGCAGACATTGCTTAGCCAGTAATGTTCTGGATCTAAAATTTTTAAAATTGAAGTAACTTAAGGTCCTGAAATGCCACAAATATAAATAGAATATGTTACCAGTTTATTCAAACTAGATTTGAAAAAAAAATTAGTTTTAGGCAGAAACTAAAATTTTACTAAGATTCAGTAAATGAAGAGGTTTTTTTGGTGTTTTGGGGGTGGTGTTTTTTGTTTGATAGTTCCTCAGTATAATTTCCTGTGTGGTCACACACACAGCTGTAGCAGTGGATCAGCAAAGAGCACTGAGGAACCTACCAAGATATTTGATGCCTGGCATGGGGTAGCTGCTATTTTTCTGAGTTTTCAAGTGTCTCCAACTCAGTGTTGTCAGAGCACAGCAAAACCAGGTGCTGGAGGACATTAAAGGCATACATACCACTGTGCTCTAGTTTGCCATGAACACCTTTTACAATTCCAAACCGAGATGCAATAGTAGCATAACACCTCTCAACTTCATTCAGTTTCTTATGATGCTCCTCTTTTGCTGTTAAGTGCATCTGCAATTTTTGATCCTGTTAGGAACATAAATGAAGCACCCATTTAATGACAGTAAGTAGCTCTCCAAGTGCTTTTGAATATAACAGCATAAATGCAAAATCATTCCCAGAATGTTTCAGTTGTCTATTTCATATCTAATGACCTTTCCCATTTCCAAATAGCAGGAAGAGAGACAGAGTCATCATGGATTTGAGCATCTGATATTTGAGGAGAGGCTGAGGGACCTGTGACAGTTCAGCCTGGAGAGGAGCTGATAAATGTGTATATACCAGGGGAGGTGTGTATGTGAAGGAATAAAGAAATCACTACCAGACTCTTTTTAGTGGTGCTCACTGACACAAAGTGCAAGACAGGAAATTTCACTTAAACTTGAGGGGAAAGAAATTTATTGTAAGGGTGGGCAAAGACTGGAACAGGTTTCACAGGCAGGATACAGATCTATCCATGGAGATACTAAAAACCAACAGACATGGCTCTGTGACACTGGCTCCACTGATCCTGTTCTGAGCCATCTCAAGAGACTCCTGACAGCTCCATCCATTCCAGTTCTGGGCTTGTAAAAAATGCTACAGCCAAGGGCAATTAGGAGAGAGTTTGTGTATTTGACACACCTATTCAACACCCTTGCTAAAAATCAGAAGTGCATCAACTACTTCAAAGTGGTGACTTTGATTTAGATTAGTGAGACTAATGCAAATTAATACGCCATGCTTCACAGAAAAATATAAATAACCTTTCAATCAGTAATTCTTAACTCTTCAGTATCAATTAGCTGTCCTAGTATCTTGAAATATCATGGAATCACTTTGGGTATCTGTAGGGGAAGTTTCTAACTACTTTATATGCATCTAACACTTCATTTTCCTTCTATTCACATATTGGCCTAAGTAATACCACAAAGAAACCTACATGGTAATTAAGTACAATATATTTAATGAATTTTCCCAATCTCTCTCATTTTGTTGAAACTGTTCAGCGACATATTTTTTTAAAGCTACTTGTTATCCTCGTAACACTAAGATTTTTGTGTTCTTTATACTGTATTTTTGTTGACAGCTTTGTAGGTACTATGCTGAATTTTAACATTAATTTTCTCTGAAGAGAATGGGTTAAATTAATTCCTCCAAAAAGATAAACATTTGATTAGGTATCTAATCGATTTCTAATCTACAGTAGAGGAACACAGCAATTAAAAGGAACTGGGCCAAATTCATTCCTGTGTGTAAATTCAGGTTACACCAGGATGCATCTGGCCCAGTCTGTTTGGCTTTGGCAAGGCTCCATTTCCACACAGTAACAAATGCAATACATGTCCAGGCATCAGTGGATAATAAAAGCTGATGGTAATCAAAAGAAATGACCACCATAAGACTAGCAAAACAGGATGTACAATACAAATTTCTCATGTTTTATAAGGTATGAAATTAAACACACTACAGCAAATGGAAAGTCATAATAGAAGCACTAGTAAAGAAACACCACTACTTACAGAAATCACTGCAAGGAATGTAGGTTGAAAATGTTCTAATGCTTTCTTTTTTTCCTAATCATAAATTAACTGTTGAAGATCTGTGCTTAACTCATGCTAGGAGAGGAATTTTATAACAAAAACATTAAAAGAAAATATTTTCTTTGTTTTTCCTGCTAGTTCCCTCAGGTATATTTATTCGAAGAGATCAATGAACAGGGAGACAGCCCTAATTTGAGACTTGAACAGCTTGTGGCAAGATCTGAGGGGTTTTGCAGTTTTTAATATGGATATTTTCTTAGTGTTATCCCAATTCCTTTCTTTAGTCAGCAAGATAGTGTTAGTCCCTCCTCCTCTGTCAAAAAATTGAAATATGCCTTGCTACTTCACAAGGCTCTTTCCAGAGTAAAAAAGAACTGGCCTGCTCTATCTGCAAGGCTTTTATTAAGAGCTTAACACTTGCCTAAATATGATTTTTGACGGCAGGCTGCTCCCCAGGCTTAATGCGCAGAGAAATAAAAGCCTGAGTATGTGATTCGTCTCCTCACAGTGAAAATGTTGTAAAACATTCTTCCATAGAAGACAATCAAGAAACACCAGGAGACACTGCAGGATAGGGAGTGGATGACCCTGGAGTTGGAGTGAGACCCACAGAATCTTGGTTCTTCTTCCTTACGTCTGATAGTGCAAGAACAGGAATTATTGCCCTGCCCTCCATCAGTAATAAAGATAAGCTGGGATGGGGAGTGGAATTGATTGTGGCCATATG
This sequence comes from Rhabdornis inornatus, assembly GCA_013397075.1. NCBI lineage: Eukaryota > Metazoa > Chordata > Aves > Passeriformes > Rhabdornithidae > Rhabdornis > Rhabdornis inornatus. The sequence continues at coordinate 1,686,000 of VWZS01004859.1, forward strand.
GCTTGTTGAGGCACAATGATTTCTTGGTGGAACTAGACCTGAGAAATAGCTCAGGGTCAAGTGGGTGACTGGAGAAACACAAAGAGGGAATTGCTCATATCTCAAAGATATTCTGGAAATGGAGTCACTACTCAGAGGTACTCAGTGAAGCAGAAGGTGGTAATTGGGAGGTGAAAGTGTCAGACAAACAAAGGAGATGTAATGGCATGGAGACCTAAGGCAAGAGCACATGAAAATTATGCAAAGGGCTACCAACTGTAGGTCTTCGAAACAGGAATTTTTTTCACAACAGTTCCTCCTGTTCTCACTGTTTTTCTGCTTTAAAATAATTGGGTTTAATTTATATTGTATCACTGCCTCCTCACTGTGTTTTCAAACAACATAATATGATTACAGGCAAACTCCTAAAAGATGCAGAAAGGAAACAAAACCAACGTTCCTATCTTAGATTATTAAGAACAAACCAACTTTTGTAGTTTATTTAACATTTTGTAATAATTACTTTTTCATTCATTTGACAACTACACCTTTATTAGAAAACTAAATGGTGGCAGGGAAATCCTCAGGAAATGCCTGTACTGTTGTTAAAATGTCCCTGAGACATTTTGGTCTGTGCCCAGTAGGACTCATGTAAGCAGTTCCTGGGCACAGTTCAGGTGACTGTCTGCTGGGAATGATGTGGGGTATTTGGATGCAAATTCCCTCTTTTCTGAAGAGTGGTAGGGTTTAATCAACCTAGACCATTTGACTGCAGCTTCACTAAATGGTTTCACATACATTTAGTTTCCAATAAAAACAGTAATGGAAGACAAGAACAGATGCCACACGCAGAGAGTTCTGGCATCCTCTAGTGTACCACCTCTCAGGAAACCAACACCTGACCATTTTCCTCCAGTTACTTCCTAATTTCAGCAGCAGGAAAACAAATATAATACAGAGCCCACACTCAAGTGTATTCTATCAATTGAACTCTATAGTAATCCCCCTGCAGCCTCCTGACTGCATGAGTGCTACTGTCCATATGCAGTGAGGTGCAAAACAACTGCCCGCTGCATGCAATAATCAACACTTCTGTTGTGGGGAAAAAAAAGACAATAATAAAGACAAATTAATAAAAGACCAAAAAATCCTTTATTTGTTTGTCTCTCTACTGCAATAAAATAAGAAGCAAAACCTTCCGCTATTTCAAAATCATAGCATATATGGTAAGAATTATATCAGCACTATTGGCATAAACTTAACTAGACAGCATGCTAAAACATGGTGTTTATGTCAAGTATTAACATTGCATATACTATTCTAAAGGAACAGAATTAAAGGAACAAAAACAGAATAAAAAGCTACATCAGTAAGGCACACACAGTCCCCAGCACACACAGAAGTTCCTTCACAGACTGGCAGGGTTTCTAAGGTGCCAGATATAAACAGAACAGCTTACTCTCGAAACACACACCAATCTGGCTTCAACAAAACTGAAATAGCCATTGGTCTCAGATAAATGATTGGTTTAGAACTACACCCATTTTATTTTTGAACACTTTGCCATTGGTGGTGACCTACATCTGCATGGGCAGCTACTACTTTGATCCCTCGAACGTACCACTTAATTCAGTGCAACCACTCAGGGAGTAAAGTTGGGAGAATTTGACCTGGTCTAAAACTGCATTAGCCCACTACTGCAAAAGGTTATAGGAAAGAATTCACTTTTGTTTACCTTATGGGGTATTTTGTTTCCATCATTTCATATCAGAGCACTTTCCCTAAGTAAGTCCCAACCGTATGTGTTCTGTTTAGTGCTATATGCAAAAGAGGATTTCTAGCATCTTGCCCCCACTCAATAGCATTTTAGATCACCATGCAAATGCCTTCAAAATACTCAAAAGATCAAATAATGAAAAGTTTATGAACATAAGAAATACATTTGTTTAATCAGCATAGATGCATTTCCATCTTCCAGTAAAGGTGTTCCCCTTTAAATATTCTCGTTCATGTGGAAGACTGAGATCGTATGTTATGAAAGAAAGGTAATATGTGAAGTGACCTAAATATAAGTCCAATTATTCTGTATATTTTCAACACATTTTTAAATCAGCTGCATTTTAGGAATAAATACAAGTTAAAAGTGAAGTAAGACAAAACACATTTTATGTTGCCTTTGATCTTTAACTTGTAGCCTTATCTCCCAGGTCAGAGGGCACATTATTCAATTTCACCATATTTTGTGTAAAACCACTGTAGCGTTGAAGATGACTTTCAGTACAAATGTCATGGTACTTAAAGCTAAACTGGACTCTAGTTTTTTGAGCTTCTTAATTAAAATCACAGTTTGTAATGGTCTGACAATATTATCTTTATTCTTTCCAGTTGAGCAGCAGCAGAATTTTCACAGCATTTATTCAATCAAGCCTAGCAATGTTTCTGTGGCTCACTCTTTCACTTCCTAAAACAGACAACAGGGTTCAGAGCCACTATGCTGTCACTCTGGGTAAATTTATTCCCTGTGTCAAAGGGAGTAAGCTGCACTGGATGAAATCTAAACTGTTCAGGGAAACTGATGTTAAGAACTAATGCTGAGGAGTAAAAAAGAGTGAGAGGAAAACCACCAGTTTTTCTTAAAAGCAAAACCAAGAACTGCTAGGAATTCTCTATCACTTTTTGAGATTATTATGCTAGATCTATCAGAGTAAAAAAAACTACATTGTTTAAATGACAGATTTAAACATTAAAGACATATTTAAAGATTAAAAAATCTTTAATCTATTAAAAAAACAAATGTACCAATTCTACTTTAATTCAGTGAGGAAAAAATACCACATGATGTACAGTAGCTATCACACTAAAAGTCTAAAAACATTGCATTTGTAAGATTTTCAGATTTGAAGCTGATACCTCTTTGTGTTACTTTTAATAATTATCATATATAAGTTAAGTATTAAAGTCAGTTAATAGTAGATTATACCCTAAGCATACTCTCTTCATTAAAGCTCTTCCTTCTTTTTTTAACTTTTATTTTCTTACCATTTCATTCAGTTTCTTTTGTAAAGTGTACTTTGAAATCTGTAAAACAGAGAGTTATTCATTAAATGGTATTTACATTTTTTCTGACAACCTGCATAATTAAGTATTATTATACCTAGGATTTAATTGCATTTGTTATTAATCCATCCAATACAGTAATGCTGATTCTGAATTAACGATGGCATAATTTCATTTATTAGAAGATTCACTTTACTTCATAATGTTACTTGAATATTTAAATTATGTAAGACCACTTTACACAGATTTGTTACTAGAGGAGTTTTGAAAAAGTTCATAAATCCTTGTGTTTTCTGACAGGCATCATAAAAATAACATGCAAATAGGCCACAGTCTGTAAACTAGACCCTTAGAAATAAACAGAGGAGAAGACAAAAGTAGAAATGAAAGCATTGCCTCAACTTCTACAGGAATAGAAGTATGTTCCCTGTTGGAAAAAAACCCAAAAACATCTTATGAGATATTCTAAATGGTAGCATATAAAGATATAATGTACCAATCTCACATGCTTTAATAATATAAGGCTGATGTTAGAAGATATTAACACTATTTCATACCCCACTGACAGAGTATTTTGATTTGCATAATGCTTAAGAGGGAAAAACAGAGCAATGTCAAAGAACCCACAGTGTACAAATATTATAGAGAAAATATTATTTACAGGAAGAAACCTAGAGAACAATCATTTTAAGGTAGGGTTCTGATTCTACAGAGAAGAATACAGAATTGAATTAAAAATTCTTCACTCATGTATTAAGCTCATTTACAAACAATTTCCCTGGGACCACATGTCCATTGTGATCTCCTGCTTCCTCAAGCCACAGCAGAATTTCCTAGATCTGAACTGTACTTGACACAAATGCTTGATCTGTGAACATTCAACATTTAAGATAAAATTTTTTAAATTTGTGGCTTATCTTACAGCAGAAAGGCCAGTGGGATCTTTCATTACTCTTGTTGCCCACATATTATGTTCAGCAGACCATGGAGGGAAGGATATTCTGCATCATCTGTGCTGTGCCAAGGTCTGAGCAAGGCAACAAAATCCTTATAGCTATTGCTCAGAAGGCCAGCCATGAGAATCGATTTCTTTTGCTCCTAAAATACATTCTGTGTTAACTAAGTGATTAAACCAACAGTCTGCTACCAAGTAAATGCCTTCCATTATAAGAGAATGTCAGTAAGAACCAACACAAGTTTCAAAATCATAGTAATAATCCATTATAACCATTTTGTTTTCAATAGAATTATTATCCCACTCAATTTAGGGTTGAAAAATAATTAGTACCTGGTAATACCTGAAATTTGGCAATGCATTACAATGCTAGTGGGTCAATATTCAATATATCTGCCTTGGTCTTAAGCCATGGATCAAGTATAAATACAGAAACCTCCCAGTGAAACAGAGGAAAACACTGAAAAACACAGGGACCCCTGCAAGTTGGAGGCCCAGGGTGAAAATTTAATTCTGTTTAGGAGCCCAAATCCAAGGATCCCAGACAGGGGAGAAGTAAGAAAACAAGAATGTGAAGAAAGAGGAAGGCTGTGGAGAAAGAAAGCACATTTCAAACACTGTTGGGACTTTTCCCTCCTTCTGCTGGAGGAAAAGAACATGAGCTGGAAAGTTAACTTAAAGTAGTCTTGACACTGAAGACTGGAACAGAAACTCAGAGTTACAAAGTGAGGTGTGCTAGAAAGATTAAACAATAGGGCCTTAAAGGCCCTCTTAAAACCAGCAATTTTATTACTAGTGAAAAACCTAAATCCAAAACACTTGCATTCCAAGAAATGTTATTTTAAAAAAGCAATAGTTTACCTGTAATGCTTTTAATGATTCTTTCAGTCCATCAATTTCTTTTTCTTTTGTTTCTACAGCAAGTTGGTATTTTCCCTTTCAACAAAAGCTGTACTTCAGATTTTGAGCAGGATAAATGCATTTACAATAAGAATTTATCAAAAAGAATGCTACAAAAATAAAGTGTTACTCCACTATTCACAACTCATTGGTGAATAATTCCGCTAAATAATTTTAAAATGTAGATATATATTGCTATAAAAAGAAAAGTGAAAACACAACAGTATATTTTCACCACTTATGACATTATTTAGAACAAAGATACTAAATTTTAAAACAAAAGGTATCAGGTAAATCCATTTCCTTATCTGCAATAGCAGGATTTTCATAGAAACAATCTACTCAGTTTTCCCAGTCCACAAAGAGTGAACTAATCTGCTATTGCTAGAATCACTGAATACATGCATATAAAAATATGTGTGTGTGTGTGACTGCATGTATAGACAAACATATAGAATTTGCACATGAGAAAGTCAAAGGACTTCAGTAGAATTAAATCTAGTAAGATTCACTGGCTGCAGTCAATCCAATGCAGACCAGAATCTAATACCTGAGAATATTCCAGAAAACACAAATGCATCAGTTCAACCATCCCTGCACATTCCAGTCATTTCCAGCACAGTGCTGGCTGTGCAATCTTCCAAAACCACCCTGATCACTCATAGTACATATAATCTAAACTGGTGCAAAAATTGGTCTTTCAGCTCTGTCTTGAGCTTAATTTATTCTTACAGTTTCTTTGGTATAAAGTACTGAAAGTACTATTCAATTCAATGGAAATAGAAGGAAAAATTAATTAGCATACAATTTCATTCTGAAGCTGTCACTGAAAATACAAATCAGAGACTAATAAGTGGGTATGTGTGGACAAATGAATTGTCTTAACAAGAAAAAAATCCAAACTCCTAATTGAGAAAATTACTCAACCAGAAAATATAAAATAAATAGCAATAAGTATCAACGCAGCAAACAATAACGTTTCTTTTTATATACTTTCAAGTCATTTAACCAGTTTGCAAATTTCTGTGCCAGTTCTTATGCCACATCCAGCATATTCATCTGCTCTAAACCACTGGGAAATTTAAATTAAACAATAGAGGCCACAGGCAGACATTCACTGACTTCACTGTTTGAAACAGGTTAATTGTACACCAAATGTAAATCCTTCATTCAGAGGAGGAATTGGGCATTCAGTCTGGTAAAAAATTTATGTAGCTAACAAAACCCACATAAATTCAGGCTAAAATTTCTTATTTCAGTTTAGGTCAAGTACCTTAAGAAACCAGCTTAGCTAAATCAATAAAATCCCTATTAAAATCTGGTTTACCTAAGGCAGATATGTTAGAAATGTTATTTTTCAGTACTACTTGTAAAGGCCAATTACCCCAATTTATCCCAATCCTCTAGAATAAAGTAAATTTTGTATAGCTGCAACATGGAACTATCAAAGAACACTCTTTCCTCAACTGATTTTTAGCATAAGCAGTGACACTTCACAAGTTCTACAGTCCATGAACAAAAAACCAGAAATAACTAAGTTATGAAGACATTTCTTTAGCAAAGGCCATAGCAAGAAACATAATGTAATCAGAATATACTTAGTTTATACTTAGGACATGTTTGTAAGTTTTATGTCATCATCATTTGCTTATGCTCTTCTTTGGATGACAAACAACAAATAATTGTAGAGTACCTTTTCTTCTTCCATGGCAAACATCCTTGCCTGTAACTTGGTTGCCAGTCACATAAAAAAACAAAAACCAAAATAAACAAAAAACTTAGCATATGGCAATAATTTTATTCATGCAATTTAACAAGACAAAATAGTTATATTAACCTTCATAGTACAATTCCTGCTTTTTTTTGAACTATAGGAACCGTAGAGTTACAAGGAGAAGTTTGTGAATAGCAAATTATTTTTTTAAGGAAGAAACCTAATTGCTTGTCAGTTTCTTTTTTGTGTGACATGATTGTGACGCAGCATTAATGACAAATTCTTCATCACCATGGGCAACAGTTTCAGGTCCTATGAGCTCTCTCTGCACTTGTGTTTGCTCACTGTAATATGGAGAATAAAATGCAAGAGTGAAACACACTTTCAAATGTTGAGCAGCGTAATTTGTGTGGCAGATCTTTTACCATGGTTTATGAATCTACCCTTGCAGAGGTCATGCTAAATTAGGGGGGAAAAACCAAACAAAGCAAAACAATAAGGAAAGTGTTAGAAGAAGCATTATCTTCTCTAGGAGGTTTTTGAAATATAAAAATGAAAAATGCCAGGAGGAATGTCATCTGGAAAAAAAACTGCCAAAGTACAAGCATAATGCTGTGGCCAGAGAAAGGACATGATTTTTTTTTTAATATTCTAACATTTTACATGCAATAGAAAAATATTTTCATACCAACTGATAACTTGCTCTGATGCCATCATATTTTAAAATTCCACAGCCAAAGCCAAAGGCTTGATTTTGTTACCTGTTTTTTAAAAGCTGCCATAGCTTCTTTGTTTTGTTGTTGCAGTGTGTCAGTCTGATGCTGCAGAGTTTCCTGCTCGTGTGAAATAACAACAGTGTGAGTTAAGCATTATTTTAGAGCAAATCATAGATAAAGTATTTCAAGAAAAGGCTGACTTATTGTTAAATATTTTTAGAAAGATACAACTGACTAAAAAACTCTGAAGACTAAAAAGACGCATTTTTTAACTGGTAATTGTCTTTTTGGTAGCAGCTTCTCTTTAATTCTTAGCAGGTAACAATTCTCCCCTCTGGAACACAGACCTTTTGCTAGGACTTCTGTAAGCAGCTCCATCCCATGAGCCTGCAGAAACAATCCACATCCAATGCCATCCTAAGACAGCACCTTGACACTAGTCCAGGTAGTTACAATAGAATTTTATTAGCCATTACAAACAGAATCCCACTGAAAAATAACTGTTATTCTGTTTACAGTTAAATTTTAGTCATTTAACAAACTACCTGAAAGAACTGAAAGAGGGCAGAAAGGACTAAGTGTAAAGCAATACTAAGAGATTTCTATCACCCTCCTGCCTGGCTTTACTCTCATCCATAAAAACAAGAAAATGAATGAAGATGCACTTTTTCTGTGCTATTATTTCATATCATAATCTCATAGGCTAATACTACACTCTGCAAGTTGGAAATCTCCAACACCTTTAAGCATCATGATTCTCTATAAGATACTTCACTTTTACCATGGAAGGTATGTATGGAAGATCAGGTGTTTTCAGTTCCAAACACTGAAATATATTAGGTAAAGGTAGTCAAGAAGCTCTGTCCTTGAACAGCTATCTCAAAATATAAATGGGTTTTTAGCTGAGAAATATTAGTGTGAAGCAGGAAACAATCCAGTAATGACAGCACAAAAATAAATATAAATTGAGACTATTAAAAAAATGAATGGGAGAAAAGAAACTGAAAATCTGTTTCACACACAAGGAGTCAAATTTCTTCTTCTGCCTTAATAGAAACTGAGAGTTTTAAAACATAAATTCCTTTCCAAAATTGCTGTTTTCTCCAGCAAGTTGGTGCTGCTGTCACACTGTACAAGCAAGAGCTGCTGCCTTTTGATAGAAGACAAGAATCCATGGACATAAGGTGTTCCATATCCATTTACTTATTAACTCATCATAAGATGAGCAGAGAAAGTTTTGATTTGTGTGTAACAAACAATGCACAGTACATAAATGAATATTCAGAACCACATAAAAGTCTTGAGAAAGGTTGTCCCTTAGCCCTGTGTCCAAGGACAGGTTCTCCAGGGGGTGACAAGCATGTGAAGTACACTAGTGAGGCAGAGGCAGTACTGCAGGGACAGCAAATCAACTATTCCCACTGCAGTATTCCTGCTCACCACAGGAATAAAATTTTATATCCACAGCACTGTCAGATTAAGATGGCACTATAAAATACAGGAATTCAAGCCAATACCATGGAATAAATTATGTAGGTATCAGTTTTTCATTAAACATTCATCCTTTACACACCTTTATCACAGATGTAATGGAAAAAAACTCCAATGCTGAACTCTTTATAACATACAGCTTTCTTGTACTATATATTCAAGTGAGGTATTTTATTTTCAAAAGGACAGGGGAGTGTCTACAAATATTCATTTTCTGACAAGCCTCACACAAGACTATCAGATAAAATGATTATATTATCTCTCTCAGAAATTCAGGCTTGGAAGACATTTTCCATGTATGCCATGTATGTGTGGTGCAGGGAGACTGAAGAAAAAAGTGTGTTTTTTTAAAAAATATGAACAAAATCAGCTTTGTTATTGTAATGTTATACAAGTATCAGTATAGTCACTATATTTAAATGAATATATTCTCCAGTTATTCTGTTTTCCCTGCTTAAGTGTATTTTTTTCAAGAGCAGCAGCAATATATTTCTAAAATGTAGACAAATTGTAATATTCTAATATGACTTAGCTGAAGTAATGTCTTTATTTCAAACTAGTTTGTAAAATTTAAGGTAAAATAAAATGAATGACAGAAATTTTGACTGAAAGGGAAATCTATGAAGGAAATGGTAAAACAGAACCTTTGATAAATCAAAGGAAGATGCCTACTTATTGAACTATTGCTGTGGTCAATATGATTCTGCATTCAGAAACAATCAGGTCACAAATCCAATTTACATGTCATACTTAGAATTTTCATCTTACTGGAGTCTCCACGACTGGAAATTCATATTAACTTGTTCCTTTGAAGTTCCAGAATATTTGCTCACACGAAGTTCCCAAAATCTACCACTCATTGATTACATCAGCTTTGCCATGTGCCAATGTTAAGTGTGAAGTACAGGAACAGAGTTCACCTCACTACCTGTAAGTCCCATCCTTTTATGAGTGGTAAATTAAATTGCTGTTAAGGTCTTAGAATGAGTGGAAATCCTCCCTTTTGAACCCAGAATATTAAGCACCACAATGCTAGGTTAAGAAAAGCAAAGAAGGGTTACAAATTGAAAGCACTCTTGCTTTTACAAATATAAAATGTTTCCTGTTTCTGTGTGCATATATATATCTTTCAAGAAAGAAAAGCACAGAGTTAGGATTATTAATTTAAGATGGTTAGGATGAACTCCAAGATGAAATAGCCTTCCTTTACAACTAAGATGTTAAATATCCCAAGATCAAGGATAGAGCTGAAATTATTGTTTTTTCTGGGGTCGTAAAATATACGGAGTGCAGCTTTTTATCTTGTGCCCTAGTGACAGGGGTCATAGGTTTGATTGTATTAAAGAAGGGAATGCATTTCCTAGGAAAGCATAACCTCAGGAGCCCTAACTCTGAGAAGAATGTTGGACTTATGTTACTGAATACTTCATTCTCAACATTTAAAAGCTGACAAACTACTTCTGAGCATGGATAACACACAAGTTAATGTTCAAAATAACTTTTTGGGAAAATTACCACTTCCAAAAGACTGCAAGTGAAGTTGTCAGCTTCACTGACATTTGCACTTGCCAAAGCCAAGCATAAAACAGAGAAGCTGCTACACAACTTCCCCCACACTGACATGTCAACTGCCTCATATTCAGCTAAATGTCTTATTGCTTCAGTATTTCCATCTCTCTTGACTAAAGATTGCCAAGTCATGCCAAATATTATTATATTCTCTTGGTAAAAACATTTCTAAGCTGGGCACAATCCAAATCAAAATAAAAGCTACAGATATTGATGACTAAATAATAAGCTACTGGCTAGCATGTTCTACTACTGAAATAAAAATAGCTCTAAAAAGAGGAATTGTAACAAATCACAATTTATATTAACATATTAAAATTCCATCCCAACAGGTAAAACACTAAAAGCATGCAGGAAAATTACCTTCTGCCATTCAAGTTCTTGTTTCTCTATAACAATTTTATTTATTTGGTCTTCATAATTAGTTTCTGTTTCCTAGTTAAAAACAAACATAAAAAAAAGTCAAAATACTGAGATGAAGAGAAATTCAGTGAGATGCAAAAGTGTTTCAAGAATCCACTGTAGTCAATGATACAGATAATCATAGTTCATGACTCAGAATCTTTTGGACATCTTAAATATTCAGCTCAGAACATTTGAATCTTTATTCTTTGTGACATCTCCTAGGACAACTGAAAAGTTTGTGTCAGCGATTACTTCTGTTATTATGGAAAAAGTGAAATATTTATCATTATTTTCTATGCCAAAAAAGCCTTCTGACCTACTAAATAAAAGAAATTGAAATAGAATCATGGGTAATCAACACATATTTCTGGTAAGATGAGCTACCAGAAAATCTGAGACCATTACTGAAGTCCAAAGCTTCCTCCATGATCCACAAAATGTACTAATAGCAGGAAGGTGTGTTACAGACCCTGTTCTTGCAGAAGCACTTAGTCAAGAGTCAAACTATTTCTTTTGATAACAAATGAGAGTTACCTTCTCATAATTGCAGCTGATAAATATTTATGAGAATTTTCCTGAAACATTCTGGTATTAAAGTTAAATTTTCCCAATAGGAATCAGCTTCCTTTTGGAGTCCAATTTTTATGAGCACTGGCCTTAATTTGTCCTTCATAAATCCATTACTTAAAAAAAGGAAGAACAAGAAAAGGAAGACTATGAACAGTCAACTTCCTGCAAGAACAATATTCAGGTTTTTGATGCACAATAAGCAACTCAGCACTGCTCTGTTTTTGCACATAGACAAAATAATGAATATCCTTCAAGGACCTGTTGAGCTACAGTAATGTGTCACTGACTTCAAAAGGCTGCTTTCCTGCCTTTGCTCTGCACACTCATGGCCAGCTTGGAAAAGTGAGCACTTTAAGGTAAGCCTGACTCCTCTTTGATGAATCGTTGCACCAATAACATTTACTGAGGTCTTGTGTTGGATACACTCCAGCCAGGGCCAAACTGACTGTATGAGGGTAAAAGAATACTCCCAATACCTGAACTGTGCATTTTGATATATTATGTGCAAATTTATGCTGTTTTTAAGTTCAACTTCACTACAGTTTAAATCTTGCAATCTTAATTGCTGGAAAAATTCAAGTACTCTTGAAGTGACTCACACCTCAAAAATTGGTTAGAACCTTTAGGGAACAGTCACAACTTGAGAAAAAAAGGCCATGGATCTCTCTAATAAAAAACCGGAAGGCCTCAAAAGGATCATTCTCTTAATACTGGGGTTTAAGTAAAATCCTACTGAATTGCAATCCCATGAACAATTATTATTTGCCATGAGACTAAAAAGATCCCACCTCTGGATGAAGTAATATCTTTCTTGACACACTGAAAGAACAAATGGAGGCTCTTTCTCTTTCCCAAGTGAAGAAGATAACACCATTTTTTTTGGCTATAAAATATACTGCATCTTTAAAAATGCAATTCTTTCTGAAGCCCAGTATGAATAAGGGGTCCAAGTTTCTGATTCAAGGATATTTACAACACTTCAACAATTGATGCAAAACAGTTTTAAAAGATTTTGCAACCCTTTCTCACTTAGTACAATATTTGATTCATAGTCCCACTATTTATCAAAAGAAACAAAAGAGCAAAATATGTCCCAGGGGATTCAAAATAGTTTTTTGACATCTTTTATAGGGTTTTAAGGTCAAAACTGACTTCCTTGATTAGCAGACAGTTTACAGGCACACCTGTAGAGTGAAGCACACTTCTTTCCACAGGAGGCTATTCCCAAGAATTTCAAGAGATTCTTGCAGGTTCTAAATATATGCCTCAGCACACATATAAATAACTGAATAGCCATTTAAAATTAAAATTTGGCTCACAGAGAACTAGAGAAAAGGTCTATAGCTTTTGCTTCTCTGATATGTAGAATATACATGGAGAAGAAACCTAAAGATTTCATATGACTTATGGTAAAAAAAAAAGAGCGAGAGAAAATATTAACAAAAGATTATCAATGGTTCCCAGTTCTGCACAGTTGCAATGATTTTTTTTTTTCTGAGGGCAAATATATCCCCCTAATTTCCCTTGAGTAATAAAACCAAATGAGATTGACTTGGAGCTTTTATAAAGATGTAATCTACAACCTATGCCATTAAGCAACAAATGCTATGAAAATGATATATTATTAGCAAAAATCTTGCTCAAAATTGGAAGAAAATGGCATTAAATTCTACTTTAAGTGAACCACTTGCCATGAATACTTAAGATAAGAACCAAAGTTCTAAGTGAACAACACTCCTCCAACCTATTCCCAAATTATAAGGGTGTATCTGGAAGCCATAAAAAATGTGCATGTATGCAACTACTGTTGAAAAAATAAACATCATAAATACTTAAACTGAGGATGACAATTACATGATAAAAATGTTCTCAAGTGGTATCACTAACAGTTAAACCTTATCCATAATTTTTACATCTTCCAAATGACATTTATAGTTTATCCATTTTGAATTGAAAGCTTTCAAAACTTATGTGAAGCACTTCTTTTTTTTAGAAGTTCTATCAGCTGTTTAATAAGACAAAAACATTTTTTGTTATACTCAGGAGAACAATATCGTATATAACTCTGGTGAGGGATCAAAAACCCACAAAACCTTAAAAATGTTCATTTTTATTAGATGCCTTAGGACTACATGGATTTAAGTGTTTTTATAAAAAAAGACTACCATAACAATAAAAGAGGAGTAATTTGATGGTTTATTTACTCGTTATAACCTTTAGAAAGTGTCAAGCCTTCTTTAAAGTGTTTGCTTCAGGCTGTAGTTTTACAAGATGGGCTGTGCATTGGTCAAGCCCCCTCGATTCTTGACCCTGAACAGATTTAGGAACAGAGTACAGCTGGCTCATGTCCAAGCAGCCAAAACTGCTGCTAGGTACTTTTATTATCTTTTTTGAACTTACAGTCTCCCTCCTACAAAATTGCACATCCAATTTTCATGCAGGTCAAATAGTACTCACAGAAACTACAACTGCTGATTTTTTCATACTATAATTAGAAATTCCTTCAGGAATTAAGCAGACTAGTACAATTTTTAGTAGACTTCATGGATATATATTGTACTTAAGTTTTGTGTACAGGACAAATGTTAAAGGCAGAGAAGGTATTCATAGTAGCATTATTCTAACTTTAGTTCCTGATAAAATATTGTTGGAATTTTTTTAGTTATGACAGTTAACAAAAATAACAGCAACCTGTATTTGGACTCTATTCTCAAAAACTTTCCTTTTTCAGACGCAGAGACACAGAAATTTGTACCAACAACTATCTTTCCTTTGGAAATTTTTCATTGGTCTGTCCTTGACTCCACTGCATAGGCTACAATTACTCTATATTTAAATAAATCTACCAAAATATACTCCTAGGAAGGCCTGCATTGATACTTACAACATTTTCCTCTCCAACTACAAGCAATCAGTTCCTAATCTACACAAAAGCCACATTATTCACTAACACAGAAATTATCATTTAACACACTGCTTGCTGACTCAAGCAACAATATCACAGGATGTCACAGTCACGAGGTCTGAAACTTCAGTGCTGTTTATTCTCTTAAATCCACATACTTACTTTTTTTCCCAGTACTCAGCTGTCCTTGTTTCTATCATTTTACTTTAAAAAAAACCTCTAATTTACATATAGGTATAAAATCCAGTTAAAAGACTGTTAGGAAGAAAACACACTCAGTTGACTGCTGAGCAAGACTGATATATGTGGAAGTAAGTGAAGGGGATATCCAGCACAAAAGAATCACTGGTTTGGTCAGTGCTTGATGAGTGGGAAAGCTAAACTGGAAAAAATAGAAGACACTCTAACTATTGCAGTGTGAAGAAATCCCTGTAGGGCAGGGGAAAGAGAAATAAAATTTTTTCGTGGATTTTAATTATTTACATATTCATATTATATCAATTCCTATGGAGAACAAAGACCCTGTGAACAGCCAAAGGAATAAAGTGAAGCTTTATCAAGTATAATCATTTATACAATGAATCCTTTAGAACAAACTTGCACAGCCATCAAGGACTGGGATTTCTTCTGAAGATGAAACAAATGAACAGTCCCTTACTCTGAGCAACCCTTCTAAACTGTTCATGAGAGTTTAACTACAGCGTGATGACACTGAGCAAGGATTGCATCAAATCTCTCAGAATATTTTCATATTTAAGATTTTGCTTTTTATTGACTTCATACAGATAATTTCACCCACAAATTTATTTTTATTGATCTGAATTTATATTGCAGCTTAACCAATCATTCCAGACAGTTTATGAAACCCAAAATGCACAGTAGGTCCTGCCAAAGAGTCTCCTGTTGAAGTGACAAGCAAGACCAAGAACAAGGAGAAAAACAGAAGCAAATAGAAGTAAAATAGTCTCATCTGAGGCCAAACCAGAGGTCAGAGACAAAACTGAGAATAAAATCCATGGTAGTGGCTCTAGAGCCTCCCTCAGGTAATCAGTCTACTGAACCTCACAAGCAACCTGGAAAGAAAGTGGGAAAAGTAGTAAGATACCTGCAGAATTTTCACTTTTACTCCACTTTCTGATGGAGCAGATGACACAGTTTAAGTTTGTGTGTTTCATTCTTGGCCATGGAAAAATTAGCATGGTGCAAGACAAGCACTGTAATTCTCTGAGTTATCCTTGTAATTTGGTCTGTGCACTACCTTTCTCTCAAGGCTGATTAAAAATTTACTGAATTTGTCAGAAATTCATAGCTAAAATCAGGAGAGGGTTTCTTTAGGGGTATTTTAAAGCAAAAACATCCATACAAAATTCTACTTAAAAAGATAAAAATGAATGCCACTAGGCATAAGCCACATTATTCGATAACTCTTGCTTCTCCAAAATACTAATGTTTTATATTCCAAACTTCAAACATACTAAGCAAGCAGCCCTGAACTGACTGGTAAATCAAAACCAATCAAAAATGCATTCAAGGACACTCTAAGATTTCAAATTGGCTGTCTGTAAAATGCTTACTTCTTTTTACCTAAATTTCCAACTAAACAATAAATATATACATATGTATATATTTTTTTAGGGTAAAAGAAAGCACAGCTATTTTAGAAACTTAGGACCATGTCTTAACTGTGAAATTGGCTCTCACCATTTGCATCAATTTTGAAACTAAAAACAACTTTAAGGCAAAAACTTACTCACCCTTCTGAGACAACTTTTACAAATTCACAATCACTTGTAGCATAGCAGACACAAAACAGGCATAAAAACCCAAAGAAAAATGCCAAAAGATGAAATTCCATGGCACTCCATGAACACTTTAGGCTCTGACCAAGTGCATTAGAAGTGCAACATTAAGTTAACCATGTAAATTCAGCTAAGCAGTCTTATGAAGAAAAGTATACTCTGATTATTATAATAAAATTTTAATTATTCAGTCTTTACTTTTAATACTAAAATAGTTTGACAAGACTAAACACTACCACTGTAACACAGGTCTGGAGATCACATCATGGAGGCTTTAACAGTACTGCACCAAGAAAGAACCATCATGAAGCCTTTCTCTCCTTTTTTTTTTTGTTTTAATGGCAGTTATTCTTTTGTTTATGGCTTTTAAAGAGAGGATTATAGCATTTCACTTAGATCAAAACAAGCATAAATCAAGCATGTCATCAATACTAATATTTTAAAAGTAATAATACACATCTTTTGAACAGGTCAAATTCATCAGAGATGAAGAAAAATATACTTTTGGTCTTTCAATGCACACAACAGTTTAGAAACCCTAATGGGAGAAATAGACAAAAATGTTTACATACACACAACTGAAAAAGTAACCACAGAAAAATACAAGTGAAAAAATTAACTGCAAGAAAAAACAGCTGCCTTTACCAGCACAGAAGCAATTCTACCTTGATCCTACTACAAGAGGATTCAGCTCATTGCAAAAACAAAACAACCCCCCACCCCCAATACTCAATACACTATTATTGTAGGGGTCTAGCTTCACAGTTTAGCAATGTAAAAATGGTGAAATAAAGTGTTTTTAACATAGCTCTTTGACCACATAGGTAATTCTGAAAAGCACAAGTAAACAGCCCAAATCACCACTTTTCTGGCAAATGGCAAATCAATTATGAAATGAGAAAGATTTAGGGACTTGGCAAATATTCGGATTCTTTCTTTCCATTTTGTATCAAAGGCTGCTCTTAAAGAGAAGAACTATAATGAAAGGCAGTAATTTAATGTAGCTTATTTTCTCAATAGCCTGATATCCACTCTAGCAAGTTCTTACGTTATTACAAAAAACCAAATTCATTCCCGTTTAACCCTACTGCCTTTGTGCTGTCTACAGGGAAATTTGTAATACATCCAATACCTAAACCCATTCTATTTTTAAACAAAACCCTGGCTGGTGAATCACTTAAACACAGCATGATGTTTAGCCACACTTAGGCAGCATTTTCTATGATTACCTACAGACAGACAGAAATAAGACAAAGAAAGACCAAATTCAAGATAAACAAATTTACCCTTCTTATCCGCAGTTCTTCTACGGCCTCCAGTAAACTTGTTTTAAAGTCTAACAGTCGAATGGAAAGTAAAGTCTCTGAT
>VWZS01004859.1:1708427-1747883 GCA_013397075.1 Rhabdornis inornatus
AATGATAAGAAAACCTACTGGCACCCAGTGCCATAAAATGTGGACTATGAAACAGCTGGGTACATGGCCTCTGTAAAGACAACTACAGAAAAGACATCTAGAGTAAGCTACATTTTTTAAGAACCATTGCTAAGAACCTGTATCAAAAGGTTTAGGTAGACTAACATTTCTTTTACTAGGTCTTACATTTCTTGGGCTCAATTTGATTAAAAAAAAACAATAATAATTTTTGAAGGAAGCTTTCTCCCTATCACTATTGGTACTTTTTTCTTTTCTACTTTAAATCCAGAGATTTTCTGTAGGTAGGCTTATTTATTTTTAAATTTCTACAAGCTGAAAAATATTTAATGCAGATATGTTTGTTCTTGCCTGAAGTTAGCTCCTTCAGTTTAGGCATTGATAGACAAATGTTATTTTTCTTTTTTTCCTCCATCCCACACCTTCCTACAAGAATTATACCACTTGTGTTAGGAAAAGCAGCAATTTGTGTGCACCAGACATCACCCACACCCAGCCAGCTCAGTGGATTTTCCCACCCAGAGTCCATCTGCACAGCTCCTGAAGTGAAACTCTGGAGCTGTGGGAGAGCCACCATGCCAGGAGCCGGTTTTGGGATGCAGAGACCTAAAAGTGGTGCCATGAGGTGTAACACAGCCTCTCCAGTGAGCTGGGCTGGGTTCATTCTCTGCTTTGTTTCCTTTGAGGTCACGTCTTTTGGCAGTTCTTTCAGGTTTTAGTTGAGTGGCTCCATTCACACATACAAATGAAAGCAAACAAGCTAAACCTTTCACAGGAATGCAGGTTCTCAGAAAGGCAGTGACACCTCTACAATTCCAGAAACTACATTTCTGTGTACAACACGGGGCTATTTAACAAAAATTCTTCCTTCCTAAAAGGGTATCTGCCATGCAACTTGTATTTTAAAGATGCCCTTCTACAGTTTTATTAAAAATATAACTGTATTTACTCATTGTCATCTGCAATTATGGCTATCTACAAATCATTACAGAATCATACAAGACAAAAGAAAATATTTCCTTTGCAGTCCTCAAAGACTTTAGAAGGTAATCCCTTTTCAAAATATCCCCAAACTTTTCAGTTTTCAAAAATATATTGCCAATCTTATAAGACAATCTGTTCTAAAAGCTAAGATCAATACACCAGTGTTGTCGTGTTCATTTACAAACAATTATGTTCTTCCTAAATACAGAACATCAAGATGTGGACTCTAAAAAACTCAAAACCAGAGGACAATAAAAATCTAGTATTTGTATTTTTGTAGACAGATCATATAAAATCAAAAATAATTTGAAGGAGGGACAAGGCAGACTTGTGGCTTTTGAATGCAGAGGATTTTAAGATTTTAAAAAAATTTACAGTAAATCAGGTAGCCTCATCAATGCAAAGGACAATGCAAAGTCCTTATTTTAAAGGACTGCTGTACACTAATTCTATTATAAATATTGTTTTATACTGAAGTTCCACAGAATCTTTTTTTATTCATACATTATATAAGCACACACAATGTAAGAACACCTGTCACAGGACATGTAAAAGGTCTTTCTACCTCATGGTCTCATCAATAACAAACAAAAATCCAGTTAAAATTCGCTTCTACTGAATTAAAATGAACAGTAATTATCTTCCTTGATTTTGCAACTATGGAATTTTTACATCTGTCCCGAGCACAAATTTGGATTGTATGTTGCTTTTTATCCTGTAAGAGTCAAGTACCACATGGCCAACAGTGTGCAAATTATGTTGGGACAACACACCTTTGGAAATCTGGTGGAACCAGACTGTTTCTTCAGGGCTCTTCTGCAGAACATTCTCCAACCTTTTACTGGTGCATTAATACTACTTTGCTGCACCTACTCTTCAATAAGTAGGTCTATCTACCTTTTCCAGGTTCTTCCCTTCATTTTGAGTTTATATTTTTAATAGCTTACCTTAACAACCCAGGACAGAATCATCCAGAGGGCTCATGACAGAAATTCTGAAATAGGCAGGATATAAAACACAAAGCCTTTTAGTAAAGAAAGCAAAGATTATGTTCTTTGCACTCCAGCAGCTGAAGACTTAAAGTAACAGATGTACTCCATATAGGAGATATCCTACAATTCAGCACAGTTTATCCAAGGAAAATTTGTGGACATGCTTGTGTTTCCTGTTTTCCAAAGATAAAGGAGCCCTAGTCACACCAAATGTCCTTATCCCTGGTACTAGCAGTTTCTGGCCTAAAATCAATGGCATTTGTTTAACTGTTAGATAAGTGTAAAGACTGTAAGTGTGGAAGCTGTACACTTGTTCCAAAGTTACCCTTGTCACAAGGCATCGTGTCCTCTGGGATGGGAGACCAACCTCAGCCCCATAAAAGAGCAAAACAATTGTCCTTAAAAACTTGCTTTACAGTATTTGCTGACAAATCCATCACTAGATAGCAGTAATCTGAAACAACCTGCTGGATGACATAATGCTTTTCAAAGCTTCAGATTTTAATAAATTGTGGGAAAAGCATTAAACAAAGAACTCTCAGCTGCTAGAACCCTTTGATTTTCTTTGTTAGGAAGCAATGGATCTTGGTTAGCTGCTTTGCTTTTCCAATTTCCTAGGTTTTAACTGGATTTTTTACTTTTTTTTTTTAACTTTACTTTTGTCCACATTTCCAGCCCTGTTTCAACATGTGAATTTAAAAAAAAAAAAAAAAAGGGAAAGCTGAACAACACATTCCTGAGAAGAGCAAACTGATGACCCAGAAAGCATATGGGAAAGTCCCTCTGAGAAGCTTTTTTTATTCAACCTGCAATACTTCATGTTGATGTGATAACAGGGGTTCCAAGCAATTACTGCACTGCTCCAAATCAGCTTCTGAGATCATAATGCAGTAAAGACTACTCCCATCAAATACAGAGCTATAGCAAAGGTAATTGAAGGGTGAAGTTTTAAAGAATTTTGTCAGTTGCTCCAAAGTCTGTGTTAGCTGCCTGTTGAATTCTGGATGAAATTTAAAACACTGGAGCTGCTTGCCTAAGTACTGAATTGCTTGGGATCTGCATTTTTGCCCCCACTACAAGAGGTTGCCTTCAGTAATCTGACTTCTTTTGATGAAAACATAAAATCTTTCACAAGCTAGCCAGCATGTTCCAAAAACAGGTGATTAAGTTTTCATATCATATAACTTGGTTAGTAGGGCTAACACAGATATATATTATCAGGATTTTTATTTTCTGTAATCAAAAATAATTACATATTACACTGTATTTGTCTTTTATAGGACATTACTATAGTAAGACCATAAATAATAACTGAAGACTTTTTCAACCACAAGTAAAATATTACTAATAAACTAGCAAAAGGTATCTCAACTCATTTCAGCTCAAATTAAAAGAGGAAACCATAAACAGCAGCACTCGATTAAGACTGTAAAACTGTTTTCTGTTTACAGCATGTTTGTATGTGAGATTAAATTCTCTCCCCTAGCCTTTCCATCCCAATACTTTTCCGTATTTAGTCAGCATCCTCTCAGCCGTTAGTATGGAGACATTAAGTGTTGAAGGGATTAACAGAAGCCAAGTTTACCCCAATTTTACAGGCACAGGATGAAAGCAGAGGTGTTTTAGCCAGCTGAAAAGCAGTTTGTGTCCGTTTCAAACACCATGCTGCCACCTAGTCGACATCCAACAGAACTGTGCCGTCCCGGATGCACTGCAGTGACATGGAATAAAAATCGAACTGTTTTCCAAAAAAGATCAATGCAAGACTAAGTTAGCAGAAGCACTGAGAGCTCCATCTAAATTTCCTGCAGAGCAGCAGTGCCCTGCCAGCACAAAGCAGGCACAACTGCAGCTCCCAGTGCTCATCTGCAACGCAGCAAAAAAGAGAGGATGTGTTCAGGGAGCACCCCAAGCTGTTGCTTGTTTGTAGTTCTGGTTGTGAAATATCTCTACCAAGTGTAAACAAGGAAATAATTAGCACCATCTAGTAGGGGATCGGTCCAAAATAATATCGTATGAGCAATTAACAGGTTTATGCTTTGTCAGCAAGTTCAGGCACCACTGACATTTAACCTCTTTCCAACACTTTGGGAATATCTACTTTATACCCAGAAAGAACTGTTTTCCCTGAAGGCTGGTCTGTTTCCTTTTTTTATCCTCTCTCTTCCTTTAAATGTGCCTGACAAGTATTACTTTTTCCTCCACAAACCATTCCTCAACACAACTTACAATAACATTGCTGTTAAACATTTGGTATCCCTACGATAAAGCTTCAAAAGGAATTATATTATTATCTCAGTGAGGCATAATGTATGAAAATTGTTTCTTTGCTGCCTGAGCATCATAGATAATGTCAATATTAGTGACAAAAAATCGACTCTCATCATAGGAAAAAATGTCCTAATTTTTTATGTCTGCATCTCACTCTTAGTCAGAGTAAGGCTGTCTCTGCAGCACCAGGTTTGGAACAGCTCCCACAGAAGGCCCAGAATGTCATGAGAAGGCAAGGAGCAGCCTTGCACCAGAACACAGTGTTTTGTGTCACCTCTCCACATTACAGAATCCCCAAAATCCCAGAACAACAGAGACTGCAGAGAGCAGGCAGGAGTTCTCCTTTCTCCTCCTTCTTTGGGTACCCAGCCTGATACACTATCAACAGGTATTTTTGCAGGACAGAAGGTAGGATGCATGAACTTTCTGTAAAAATTCATTAGAAGACCATAATTACATTATATTGTGATAAAAACTTGAAGGCAAAAGGCAGAAGAAAGAAAAAAAACCAGCAACACTTTCTAAGATGACACAAATATCCTGAACACGGTGCTTTTAGAGCTCTTTTTCATGTTACCCTTCACCATGAACATGAAAGATATGAATGAGATCTTACTAGAAATCCTCAGTAAATGTGGATGTTTTACATATTTGTTCTAGTTCTTAAGTGAATGACAAATTAGAACTTCCCAGTTTTGCAGCTCAAAGCACTCTACCGTTGTCTACGCATTTAGTTTGGGTTTTTTTTTAGATAAAACATATATTACCACTGCACTGACAGAGATGTCCCTGGTGTTCAGGTATTTTCCTCACAGATTTCTGCCAGGATGAAGTTGATCATACGCCCAGAGACAAGCAGCCTGGCTAAATTCAATTAGCATTTCCAGATTCTGGATGGGACATCACATAAACGATCCACGTGAAAAGCAAGACACTAAGCCCTACATATTAAAAACAAGGCAAGACACTGCTCGCTTCGGGGCAGGCCCAAGATATTCAGAGCGCTGCGGCCGCCCAGGCCCAGCTGGAAAATAGCTTTCTTCAAAAAATACATATAAAACTACACACACCTTGTTTTCCCAAATTCCAGGGGTAGTTGTTCTCAGAGGCCCAGCACCGATCCGTTTCCCCGCGCTCGTTGCAGCAGCCGCGGCCTCAGCGCGACCCTCCCCGGCAGCGGGTTCTGCTCCCCTCAGGGCCGGGCAGAGGCAGCGCAGCTCTGTGAACACCAATTCCCTTTGTGCCAGGGCAGTCAGAGCAGGACGCCTCAGCCTGGCCTGAGCAAGGGCCAATGCCCCTGGAAAGAGCCGTATTTGCAAAGCCCCGCGCCTTGCCCGGGCCCGGCCGCCTCACGCCCCCCGAGGCGCCGTGAGGGCTCAGTGCTGGGCACGCTCACAAAGCACAAAATTACAGAAACGCAGTCAACATACCCCAAATCCTTCAGTCTGCCCTCTGCCGACACCATGTAAACTCGTTCTAAAGGGTACGGAAGCTAAAAAACCACATTCAAGTTTGTCAAGACACACTTCACTCATCTCACACGTCCCACTACATAGCTGTGAGTATTTTGCCTCAAGTTTGTATTACTTTCTCCCAGATGTTTGTTGTTTGAGTTTGTTTTGTTTGGGGTTCAGGCTTGTTGACATAATAAATTAGATTTGTCTATTTGACTTTGTTTAAGTCGTGACAATATTGTTCGATTTTATGGCTGATTAAAATGCACACAAACACTAAAGAGAAGGTGATTTGAGTTTTGGGCTGTACCCAGCCCGACTTTGCTGGAACACACGTGGTAAAGAAAATGCTTCATAAAATCAGCATTTCCAAAGTACTCAAGTTGTAAAAGACATATTTTTAAGGGGTTACCGGAAAGAACATTATTAAAATGATAAGCAAAATAATGATGATGATGCTCAGAACTGCACTCTTACTCAGTCCAAATAATTTGTCATTAAAGCTTTGTTTTCTTGGCTGGGCAGCGCCATCAACACAGGATACCAAAGGAATATTCTCAGGAGGGTTTGTCGAACTCTGCTTTGCATTCACAGAATGCTGCTAGTTGTTACCATAGTGTCAGCTTATGACTTTACCAACTGAATAGTTCTCTGCCAAAACTAACATTCATTATTATAATTATCAACGTATCATTAATAAATGAACACTGAACAGCTGAATGGAAGAAGGTCTAGATATAGGAAGAAGAAAGGGGATGCAAAGTCATACAAGTCAGGCAAGGCATAAGAGAAGTATAATGTGAAAATGAGTGCTATAATCAAAAATTATGCAAGAACTTATTTATCAAGGATTTATATTTAAAATGGAATGTGAGCTGAAGTTATCTAATAACTGTTTGTTAGGATCCATTAATTTTGCTTGATCGAACTTGAAAGAGGCAAAAGTAGATGGGATAAAGAACATGATAAATAAACAAGTTTCCAGCAATTATTTCATTTCCTGGACAATAGGGAATAGAGCTGACTTGCAGAAATACATATGCTATTGTGAAGAAAACAAAACACACATTTGAAGGCAATGTAGGAAACCTTTTCACTTATTTTCCTCTCTATGCTAAAATTCAAATATAAACGTACAAAAAAGTTAGTTTTTATTTAAGATGGTTTGTATTTCACTGGATTATTGTTTGTATTTCACTGGATTATTATATATGCTCTCAACAAGAGCATGAAAGTATCATTTTCTTAAGTTTTATATTGTCAGTGTCTTTCAGTAAAATCCACAGCAAATAATTATGCATATTTCATGTTACATATAAATCACACTTTATGGAAAGATAATACAATCACTATGGAATGAGTTGCCTTTTTTCCCCCGGAAATCCTGTGATTTATTTGGCACTCCAATCTTCAAAATACACCTGGCAGTGTAAGTAGATTAACACAGCAAACCTTCATCATCCCTCCAATGGCTTTCACCTGGAATTCCAAGTGTTAACCATGCAAGTATATACTTAAAAAGAAAAAAAATCTTTTTTTTTTCAGGAAAAAACAAGTTAATTCTAAAATCTTCAGATGTCATCTCAAATCTGCATCCGTCTTTATTGTAAATACCTGCTTTAGCTCATGTGCCCATTTTTTACCCACAATGTATATTTGATAGTGAAACATGCCAACCAAACGCTATGTTTCAGTAAATTTCTTTCTCTGCAAAATATTACTGCTAAATTTAACCCAAATTCAATTAATTTAGACTTGAAACCAACAGTATCACCGTTGAGATATTTTATACAACAGCAATGTAATACAACATTTATTTAGCAATTTTTGAGTCCATCAAATCCTATTTTTAGGAAGTAATATTGACAGTTATATCAGTTTATGTTTCATTGGTTGAGTTTGCTTGTTTGTTTTAAAGTTCCTTAGGTACAAACATATCTTTGGGGTAATTTGAACATTGTCCACCAAAGGAAACATTAACTTTGTATTTTCACTTTATGATATTTTAAAATTAGAGAATGGAAGCACAAATTTTTACAGATAATACAACCAGTATTGTTTTAGTTTAGTGACAACCAGATACACTTCCAATTAATATTTCCACATTCTTGAAGTTATGCTCTGATAGGAGTTTACCATATAACTAAAAAACCATACTGAGATGGCATTTAATGCTGAGCTTGCCTTATTGTGCTATACAGGCAATTCAGAGATGGTGAAAATGTTGAAGTGAGAAAATGGGAGCAGTCCTCCTATTTGACTTGCATTCACAAAACTCCATTTTATTGTTCCATTCATCATAATTTTTCTGTATCTCTTTAATATTATTAGACCAGGTATTTGGAAGGAAAATTCCATTACAGATGGACTACAGGAAGTGGACTGTTCTTCACTTTTTTTGTGTCAAGTTTCAGAACCATGACAGAACATTTGTCCCCAAACATTTTTGCTATGTTCTTCTGAATTATTAACTACTGCATTTAGACTGTTGCTTCTTAATTCAGCATCAGTCTTTT
Source organism: Rhabdornis inornatus (assembly GCA_013397075.1). Classification (NCBI taxonomy): domain Eukaryota; kingdom Metazoa; phylum Chordata; class Aves; order Passeriformes; family Rhabdornithidae; genus Rhabdornis; species Rhabdornis inornatus. The sequence continues at coordinate 1,716,663 of VWZS01004859.1, forward strand.
TGTCATGGTTTTTAACTAAGTAAAATGAGTTTATGAGAAATATATAGAAGAAAATATTGAAACACTTTCAAATTAAAATACTGTGAATGAGATCTACCACAAATATTAAAGAACTAATCACTGGGATTAATTTTTAAAAACAATTAACACAGCTGCATAGAAATATCAAAATGATAAGAGAGAAAAATCAGGAATACAGCCCTGAAAGACACATTGCTCCTCTCCTGTTGGAATCAATGGCTCTTGTAGATAATAAAAGATAATTACTGAGACATTGTGTTGCACAATATGGAAGAGAAATTAAAAAAAAATATTCCCTTCATGAAGAGAATAAATACTTATCTCTTCCTCCCACATTAAAGGGGTCTGTAGGTCTTCCTACACTGTTTTTGTTACTTTTGCTCAAACCAAGGGGTGGGGAAAGGAATGCAAAAGAGGGAATTTTATTTCTTTCCATCATCCCTACACACCAAAAACATGTTTATGGTCTCCTGTCTGTGATTTACAAGTCAAATTTCAGTTTCTACAGTCTCAGTTTTTTCCCAGAAAGCTTCATATGTTAGATCTCCTTAGAGCAGCTGTATTTTCAATGCTTCTTGCTCCAGAATCTCCCTGTTTTCTGAATTATTCCACATTCACATCAACCAACCACGCAGTGATGGGCAATAAAGCTCCATTGTTCTGCCTGTTGAAGAAGCATTCCTGATCAAGAAATCAATTAAATGTATACTTACCCTGTAGCTTTTTGCTGTCAATGAACCTGTTCACAAACTGTGTACACAATGAGCTGCTTCACTGAACACTACTCACCATCAAAAGAAGATTAACCCCCCCAAAACGTCTGCTACAAGTGACAAGTTTCAAAACAAATTTTTTTCATGAGAACTCCCTCCTTAAAGGAACATTTATATCACATCATGGTTTTCTTATATTAAGGGCATAAACTGCACTCACACTCTCACTTGTGCAGGAAGTGTCATTTAATAAATGAAGAAATAAAGCTGCTTATGTGGGTCAAAAAGTCTGTCTTAAGAACATAATTCCAAACATCTATCTCTCAACTGCCCATGTCCAATACCTTAAAATAACATCTTGACTTGTTTTTTCAATTATAAAACTCTGTTCACACATATTCCTAGAATTACAAAATGGTATCAGATTTTTAAAAAATTAAAGAAACCTAGAACATACAAGAAAATAAATTCCTTCTGTATTTAACTCAAATTAAAAGGATGACTTTTTGATCACATAAAACCCCACAAATGCTGCAAAGACACAGAAAGCCTGTCACAATACTTCCTTAAATTTTTTCTGGCATTTTTAAAAAATGAGTGTGGGATTAAAAAAATATATACTGTTATTATAAACATAAAATTTCTTCTTTTTCTCTTAAAAGAAAACCAAAACCAGCAAAATCAATGGATGGCACTACTGGAAATAGCAACAGATCTAAAATTAGAAGGTAATGAAATCTGAAAGACTTAAAAGGACTTAAGTCTGTTCCAATTTTGTTTTTCATAATTGTGTTGCACAAAATAAGCTGGTGTAAGAGATTAGGGGGAGGGGAAGAATCAGAGACTCTTTGGCTGACTGGATGCGTTACATTAATTTCTTAATATGTGAAGGAGTGGATTACCCCTCTAACAGCAATAGGAAATTAGTTTCTTTATTTCTTCATTAAGACTGTGGGAGGGAAATTAATTTTCTACTCTGGTTTTTAAAACTAATTGAATATATCTTTATTAAAGTGATAAATATATACACATACTTTTTGGTTGAAAGAATTCTCTAAATTAATCCTAAACAGACATTTTCGTAGCAGTTTGGTAGCATGTGGTCTTTTTGTTTTTGTTTCACTTTGTGATGTTATAAAAAACCCTGAAAAACAGACCACCCAGTGTAATAAAGATGTTTATAGAAAAATACTATCTGAAAAAAGTCTTTATTATAAAGAGCAATTTTAATAGTATTAAATAGCATATTGTTTAATCTTCCTTGTTTCCTACTCTGTGTTATTTTTGCAGATTTCGTTAGGCACTTGACAGTCTATGCTTTCCAACATATAGATATGCATTAAAAAATGTTTTTGATTGATTTTACAAGAAACCAGTTTTTAAAACCATTTTTTGTGCATTAAATAGCATATTGTTTAATCTTCCTTGCTTCCTACTCTGTATTATTTTTTGTTCCTATGTTCTTGCAGATTTTGCCATGCACTTCGGTGTCTATGCTTTCCAACATATAGATATATGCATTAAAAAATGTTTTTGATTGATTTTACAAGAAATCACAGTTTTTAAAAGCATCACCCACCTAGCTCAAAGTTGAGGCAAAGTGCCTTGAGATGCCTTCTTGTGTGTATTGGTTCTTGGAGGAATTTACAGAGCATCCAAAAGTTGCTCACTTTACTTCCTATGCCTGCAGTTTTTATATCTGTTTGTATTAGAAATGTATTTCCTGTGGTGTACTTAACCATGGCATCATGATTTTCTTTCATTTAGATTCTACAGCACTTTTGTGCAAAGTCAACCACCTCAAAGTGACCTTATGCCAGTTGTATTTATTTTTATTTAGCCTTCCCTTGCATAATTGGTATAGTAATTTTTGTAACATCTTTCTTATACAAAAAAGTAAATCACAAGCATTTTTCTAGAGAACTTGGGACAGTTCAGCATTGGGAAAAAAACCAAACTACTGATGGCAGTGGTGATTCCACCACAGCAGAATCTAAGAGTTTATTAAGGAAAGCAAATTTGCCAGACCTTTAAACCATCACATCCTTCATGTACTTATGGCCTAGAGGCTCAAAAGAGTAAGAAAATTCCTAACAGATTCATAACAGAATCCTAAAGCTTAATTTTCCTTGTGTGCCTTAAATACATTTAACAGAGAACAGAACTTCTCATCCCTTGTTCAATGACAATTAAAAGTCCTTCCTATTCCATGGGGCCTCTATCTCCCTACACAGATAAATAAACATGCCCAAAACTCTATCAACACACAGGTTATTTAGATTTTATTTTTTGTTTTTAAACTCAATTGGTTAATTTTCCAATTTCTACCATCTTTCATGTGATTTACTGTATTTTTTTTTCTTGGAGAAAAACCTAAGAAATAAATCAGAAGACCTTCATTTCTGAAACTGAACTGCAGTTACTATAAACCCAAACCCATGGTATGAAAAGAAAAAGTAGGGTACAGTAAATAATTAAACAATGGGGGGGAAGTTCAGCTGATATCCTTAACTAGAAGTTAACAGGAAGCTCTCATTTGTTTAGTAAAACAAACAACATCTTATGTGTGGACACAAAGAGTATAGGGATTAAACATGCAAGATTTTGAACAAAAGCAAGACTGTCTCAAAAACATTCACACACCATGATTCAACCCACTTGTTTAATCCATTCCACTGGAATAGCTCTTTTCTTTCACAGCTGCCAACCACAAACTTTCAAAATGCACCTGGGAAAAAGAGGCAGAACAAGTTATTCATGTGTTTATGTAATTTACTGCTTGATCACTAGCTGATTAAGAAAAAAAATTTGAGTGAGTCCACAGAGCATCTTCATTAATACTTTAATCATAATTCACAAAGATAAAATAAAATGCATCTTTGTCCAGAGAAACAATTTAATATTAATGCGTAGAGACAAAAAATGTTTCAACTCTAGCTCCTCTTTAGGGGAGTATGAAGAAGCAGAAAAAAAAGGAAGTCTGGATGAAAATTAAGTAGCAGACAAGATTGCAACTACCTGAGAAATGAGTCAATGGTGAAATAATCAAAGAAAGCATCACCAAAAGCCCTGTTCCTTAGAGAAGAAAATGTGTGATCCACACCACAATTTAAATGGCCCCTTTGGTTGTGAAAGCCTCTTGCAATGTGAAAAATTAGAGCCTCTTCCAATTGTTTATTGCTGTTTTAATTGCCTCATGCATTTATGGAGGAGCCTGTTGAAGGCCCTGCCATCCCCCATATCACACAACTTCCTTCTGTCACAGGCATAGCAAAACCCACCACATTAAGTCCCTTCTCCCAAGACATCTTTTTGAATGATAATAATTTAAAAAAAAATTGCTCCCCAAGATCCAGAAGCAAGGAAACACCAGAAGACTTTTCACATTCAACTCTGCAATCTCCAGATCAAAAAAGAAAAAAAGGAAATAAAGGATTTTATAGAGAGTATCCTCAAACCATATTGGGCCAGGGCTGAGTAACCTTCTCCAATACACACCAACTGCTTTGTATTAATGTGATAACATGAGGCTCTCCTAAAGCACAAGTCAATTAATTGCTTGCTGACCTGCCCAGAGTAATACAGATTATGTTCCCAAGAAGGGACTCTCACTAAGCATTAGAGTTTGGCATCCACTGTGAAATATTTTGCTTTTGATAGAAATGTATATATGTATACATTGATAAGAATTGTATATACACCTGAGATGCAGTCACTAAAAGTATTCTGCTGGAAAAAAGGAGGGATCCGTAAAGCTAAAAGAGACAGAATTTGTACCACTACTCCTTGCTGGAACACTCTCCATAGGGAGACTGCTGAATGAAATTTTCTGCATATTTTCTTAGACAGAAAGACTATTTTAGGCAGCTTGTCATCACTGATCTTAATAACATTTTTAAGAAAAACTTCTGTCTAGTCTACAAGTGTTTTTAGAACCAGCTTTTACAACACAGGAAAGAATGACTGCATCCTCAAAAGAGCAGTGTTGCCTTTGCCTCACACGTGTAGAATTCTCTCATTTGGACTAAAACCCCCAAAACTTTCATTTGATTACTTCTTCAAAATCAGTAATATTCACTTTACTCTTTATAGGGGTATAATGTCTTTGGTCATTTTCCAGAAACTGTAATCAATATAAAAAGAACAGCACAATGTGCAGGGAAAAATACGTGAAAAACAGTAAAAAATGTGATCTATTATCAACCCTAATAACCATTCCATCTCCTTAGATAAAAGCACCTCTCTCAGCTAAAGTTGTCTTCTACTCACTCCTGCAAAGAAGTTGAATTTTTAAGATCACATGTCTAACGGAAACTTAAAACTCCTTTTCTCACCATAAGTCTTCAAGCAACTCTCCCACAATCACAAACAAGTTCCTTGTGGATCAACCAAATCCTACCAAATAGAAACTGCCTGTATCACAGCAACAAACACAAAGTTTACAAATATATCTCCACAGCTACCACAATAAGTGCCAAGCATAATAGAAACACCAATATCTTTTGCATTAGTGCACGTCAGAAGCTGCATCGGTGCTGCAGCTGGGCAGGATTAAAACACAGCCAAAGCCAGTCACAGCCAGTCTGCTGCTACATCACTTCACCTACAAACAACTCACAAGTTGGTCAGAGAGTTAAACCTTTCCAAGACACAGCTTCGTCTTCTCTGCTTCGATAACACATCCACAGCAGGAACATTCCAAATTTAAACTCCCTCTACTGTGAGCCATGAAAGGAAACTGGTTAAGTCCAAGATCTCAGCTCCACAGAGAAATGTGTCACTGAGGCAAACAAGGGAATGCAACAGAAATAGCTAAGGAGCTAAATACAAACCCCAGACCTCAAAGTTGAGGTAAAGTGGAAACATCAGGGCCTGGGCTCTGCTAGAAGACAGTATCACAGAATCAGAGGATGGCTGTGGCTGGGAGGAGGTCAGTCATTGAGTCCATGCCACCCACCCCAAGCAGGCCACCACTGCCAGCTTTGCATATCTCCACAAACAGAGACTCCACAACCTCTCTGGGACCCAGCGCCAGTGCTCAGTCACCTCCTCAGCCAAAAAAAAAGTTTCCTTATGTCCAGAAGAAAGCTGCCATGTTTCAGTCTGTACCAGTTGCCTCTGGTCCTGTCACTGGGCAGAGAGCCTGGCTCCAGCTCCTGTCCCTCCGCCCCTCATCGATGAGGCTGCCCCACCCCTTGAGGCCAAGAGTTTTTGTCCTGGCCCAGTGACCTTAAATCCCAAACTGGTTCCTTTCACTGATCAAGAAGTAGCTCACCAAAACATAACAAAACTGTACCAAGAAAAGCCAGAAGCAGATTTTTCATCACTCTGCTAGAATGTTTTGATGTGATTTTTCTTACCCTGTGTATATTTGGGAGCACACAGTTTCGAATTAACCAATTTATGGTGACAGTTTTCCAAAAACTATTCTGTGGAATGCTCACATCAGGACATTCATGTAGAAGTCTCACAACCTAATAGTCTTTCTCATGGCAAAAAAAAAAAAAAAAAAGTTTAGTCTTATTAAACTTACTGCATCTAAAAAAAGTTTGAGCAACTGACAATGCAGAATTTTAATTCTGTTGGACAAGCAGCATTCTCAGAGCTGACAGCACTGGGCCCATTACTAAAATCAGACTGGGTGTTTGTGTCCCCTTCAGCACTGGGGACATTTCTATTCCATTCCAAAAAATACAAAGGCAACTGCATTTGTATTTATTTGGAAAATAAATACATATAAATAAATAATAACAATAAAATAAAATAAAAACAATAAAAATAAATACAAATAAATACAAACGCTAAGCCCTCAAAGGTTTTTACTGCCCTTCTGTAAGCATTTTGAGTTGAATAACTTTCCCATAAAGGTTAGAATATTATGACAGTAGCCAAATTTATTAATTGCGTGTATAAGTACTTTTGTTATTTATGTGTTAGTACAAGTGCCTATGATTATTTCTGACCAATACGAATTATCTCACAGCCTAGTGGTTAATAACCAAACACTTAAATTGTGTAGTAATAATCACTTTCTTAAAATGCTTTTGAAAAATCATGCCTGAAACTTAAGTTTCATTCTGAAACTAAACGACTTCCATTGATCTATCAACCTGTTCATAAAATCCTAGTTATTTTGCTACTAAACCTCTATTTTTTCATGTTTCTTGCTTTTCCCCCTACACTGCCATAGGATATTTGTGGCAGAATTTTATTTTTTCAATAGGAAAAATCACTAGCAGTCTTCTGAAGGAGAAAAGCAACAACTTCCACAGAAGCTAATCAGCTAAAATCAATTTTTCATTGTAAAGAATCTCATGATGAACACTTAAAAGACTCCATCATGCCTTGTGGGGATGAAGCAATCACCTTAGCTAAAAACGAAGTGATTTGTGTATCTGAATTTGAGGCACATTTAAAATACTGCTATAACATAATTCAAATAGTAATGTTGATTCCAAGTAAAGATTTACTTGATGATAGATCGTGTCAAATTGTTACATATAGGTAAAAACTTACAAAAGAAAGGCCTTGTAAAACGTGGTTCAGGCCTTGTTCCTTTGGCTAAGCTAGCCTGGTAAGTTCCTGTGAGAAAAGAACTGGAACAGTGAGAATCAGATAACAATCTATTCTTGTAAGAAGACAGTTTGCACCTAAAAAGAGAGATTCTACCCCTGTGAAACATCCACTTCCCAGGAGACTAAGAATGCAAACATATCTAGAAGGAGAAAAGTTTGATGCACATGTACACTAGTCATTACCAACCAATGAACTGAGTTTCAATGAATTGCTGGCCAGTTAAACATGCTGCCTTCTGAGAATCACATAAATATGATGTATGTGACTTAAGATTCAGCTATTCTGCATGAAGAAACAGGTGTCCTGTCCATCTCTATTGCAACATCAAACAACACAATATAATTTATTATGTATTTTATTGGACCAACCAATTTAACTGAAAAAACAGGCATTTCTATGGGAAGTTGTAAAGGACACCAGGGAATACCCAAAAAAGAAGCTGTCTTTTTCAAATATGGCCTGGTCTAGGAAAACCCTTCCCTCCTGCATGTACTGTGTGGAATGGGATACCACATTTCTCCAATATACTGATACAGTTCACTTGCTTGTTGACATGTTTATTGCTGAATATGATAGTCAAAGCCCTTTGATGTTAACTGTACAAAACCAATAGTTAAAATCTGTTGCATTCAATTACCTCTAGCAAAAGACCATTACTCCTAAGTCAAGCAACCTGGACAGAAATTAGGTTAACAAACGTAAGAACTTCAAATAGTTTTGTATAAAGGACAAATCTATACCATATGATTCAGGATATCAAATAAACCATTGCAAAGAACAGAGCAGATATCCTTGGTGAGAGGATTTGTAATTCTCAATTAGATATTTATGTCATTTCATTATCAGATCAACTGATAAATACTGCATGAGAAACTGAACAGTAAGAAATTTATTACTTGAATTATGATAAGATATATTTACATCCAAAGTCCTCCTAATCAAAAATCAGTAAAGCATATTATTCTTTACTATACTGAAATGAATACGTGAATAATAAAAATGAATACATCACTATTCATTTGCAGCAAAATAACCAGTATATCAAAATCAGATGATCAGTGAATAAATATCTTAGATTGGTACCATCTTCCTTTTGTGAGGGATACACAGTCCTGGTGCAGCTCAACAGCACCATATTTAATTTCTCCAACAATGTTTTACCAAACATCACAGCAACAAGCGAAGTTCTAAAATACAGGTAAAAAAGTGTAGTAACTAGTATGATAAATAATGTAGAGATATTTTTAGAAAAAATGAATCATGTATTCATCCAGTGTTAAAAGCAAGTGATATAAATTAATTTACTATTTCCCACACCTCAGAATATTTTTAATTATATATCTACTATACTGTGTATTGGTATTTATCTGAAAAGGTTGATGAAAGTAAGGTCTTAATTGATGGTTCCATGCTTCTGAGCATCTTCATCACACAACTTGCTAATCAAAGCTATTTTACCTGAAAAAAAATACTACAAGTTACAAATACTACAAATTACAAGTAGGAAAGTTACATGCAAAAGGTACTTATTGCTCTGCCATGCTAAAAACTACATATACATGGGAAATAGTCTATTTATCCCAAGCACTTGCTGCACCCTTTTCCACTTACCTTTATCTTTTCTATTATTTATATAACAAATCAGAACTCAGGCACATTTCTACTCGTTACCAATAGCACAAGTTTTCACACATCCATTTACCTGTGTAGCCACTCTGAGTGGGGATTCACTGCCAGTCCTCAAATACGAGTTGGAAACCCAGGCTGAGTTCAGAGGGACGCACGGGAGAAAGTCACAGTCTTCTCCAAAGCAAAAGACTTTGCTGTCCTGTTTGCCTAATGTATAACAACTTAATATTTTTTTGTTACATCTCACGAATAAATAAGCTATACTGTTTTGTGTCACATGGTTTTGAAAAACCTTCACCACACCTGCACAAGCACCCATGCACGCACAGAAGACACTTAAAAATCTTTTGCTAAAAGCTGCACAGCCAGAAACATTTGGGTAAGCAAATGTTCCTCCATCTCCAGAGCAGGGCTGAGTTCCAGCAGAGAGTTTGGATGGGGCTGATCTCAGCCCCACACCTGGAGCCTTCTCCTCGGATATGGGCAGGGCCCGGGGATGAAATCACATCCACTCCCCCGAAGGAATACCTGAGCAGCTTCAGAAAAACCTTTCTCCCCCTTTATTAACAGTGATATACAATGCTGGCTTAACACAATGGAAATTACCTGCTACTTGTACAACAGAATTTCCTCACACAAAGCTGTTGTTACGACACAAAAGAAGTTCCCACATTGGCATGCAGGTATTTTACTTACACCTGAATGCACCCCAGAGTCCTTGTACATTCATGCCCTTGCACTGGAGCTGTCAGCAGCTATTTCACAGCTGGCACCACCCTCTCTGAGACACTCAAGTAGGAGCTCAGGGCAAGGGTTGAGTAGAGGGGCACGGGACAAAGCTGTAAGGCCCTTTACAAAGTAATGGTAATTTCTCCTGCCTTACAACAAGTAGCAGCTAAGTATTCTTGTCTCCTTAGCGTTATCTAGATAATAAACTACCTGTACTGTTTTCTTCTAAAATACTTTTATCTTAGTTCTCCACTAATGTGTTATAAGCACATACACAATGAGAATACAGAATTTTCTGTTCATATCTCCACCAGCTAAAAGCATTAGAGTCATCCCAGCTTGTAAGTTATATATTCATCAAGTACCTCTAAATGGCAGCATGTTGATGTCATCATTCATCATTCCTCGGAGCAGTTCTCCTTATTTCACACATCAGACGTTTCTGGTTTTCTCCAGGGAGTTTCTGATCACTTCCACTAGTGTTATCCAATACCCCCTAATTCTACTCTTTCCTTCTTCCGTATATACAAATCACTCCAGCACTTAAATAAAGAATAAAATCCAAAGTCACTACTGGAGACACGCAAGCACAGACACAAATAACTGTCAGTCCCTGGATTTCCTAGTAGCAAAATCACTCCACTCATGTATCCCAGGAGTTTCTTTGGTGTGCAGCTTTTAACCCAACCCAGCCTATCCCAACATTTTTCCGAACACTCAGTACTAAACAAATCCTTACAGTAGATGTGAGGTGCTTAATTGCTTCTATCTTGTCCTTTGGAGAAGCCAAAGGAGGCACAGATCCATGTGCTCAGCCTGGCCTGTACACTGGGAAGAAGAGAGATGGGAGCTCCTGAATAGGTGTGTGCCGGTGCAAACCAGCCTCATGCATTTCAGGGAACCACTTCAGCTCCTTTCTAGCATGTAAGGTTAATGTTTACGGTCACTGACCAAAAACAAACAAAAAAAATCCCAAACAGAAAAACCCACCAACAAATTAAAAACCCGAACAAACAACAACAACAAAATTGTTTTCACATGCGTAAAACTACTGCTGGTCCTTTCAGCGCGGAAAGCTTGGTGGAGACAGGGCTCTCCGATACTCGGTAAGTGTGTGGTTAACTGTGGAGCAGCAGCAGCACCTCGCTGCCTCGCCCGGCTGCGGAGGCACGCCCTGCCCCCGCTCCCGCTCCTGCTCAGCCGGCAGCCTGCCATCAGCACACCGTGCGCCTTCCTCCGGGGGAGCAACAGCCCGACCAGCTTCTCAGCGCCGCGATTAACCCAGGAGCACAAAAAGTCCGGCTCAACAGAAGAAGGGGTTTGTAGGAGCAGAGCCTAACGCCGCACCGGGGTCCGAGCGGAGGCTGAGAGGTCGAGCACGTGTCTGGAAACAAAGCCCAGGTACAGCCCGAGGGAGAAACGGAGCACTGCGGGCCCAAGTCTCCCCGTGACCCCTCTTTGCCCAGGCTCCAGGGGCGTTTCTGCCCCCGCCCCGGCGTGGCCCCGGCCGGAGAGCAGCCCCGTGACTGCGCCGCGCCCATCCAGGAAGCGCCGCCGCCGCACAGCCGGGAGAGGCTGTCCCAACTCCTGGTCCACTCAGATCCTACCGCACAGCCCGAGAGAGACTGTCCCAGCTCCTGATCCACTGGGATCTCACCGCACAGCCCGCGAGAGACTGTCCCAGCTCCTGATCCACTCAGATCCCACCGCACAGCCCGAGAGAGAGTGTCCCAGCTCCTGATCCACTCAGATCCCGCCGCACAGCCCGAGAGAGANCACAGCCCCGGGAGAGGCTGTCCCAGCTCCTGATCCCACCGCACAGCCCGAGAGAGAGTGTCCCAGCTCCTGATCCACTCGGATCTCGCTGCACAGCCCCGGGAGAGGCTGTCCCGGAGCCGTTCCGCCCGGGTCCCGCCGGGACAGGTAGGGCAGCGCTGGGAAACGGGATGAGGTGCTCCTTCTTCCGCGGGCGCTCCCCGGGACCTCATAGATGTCCTGCTTCCCCGGAGCTGCCGGGGCCGGGTGGCAGGGCGCTGTGCCCTGGCCACGGGCGGGCCCGGGCAGCAGTGGGGCACCCCGCGGTGGCCCCGGGTGGCTGTCGCACGTCCCCCCCTCGGGCGGCGATCGTGTTTTCGCTTGCGTCGGGTGACTCCGTGCAGTTACAGGGTTTATTTCCTCCGTGAAGGGTTTATTTCATGCCTCTGACAAAACGAGCTTTGTACTGTTCCCGTCGGGGAGATTTTATTACCTCCTCCGGCAGGGCAGGCGTAGCTCTGCAGTTTCAGAGCCTACCTGGGGCACCCTACGGGGGCTCTTTCCCCGACAATTCGCAGGCGAACGCGGCTGCCGCTGTGTTTGGCCGGGAGAGGAGAGCAGGAGGCGGCGAGAGCGGCCCCGGTGACATGTGCGGGTGTTACACAACGAGAGCTCCGCAGGAGACAGGCAGGACCAGTTCGGGTCGGTGTCTCTCTTGAAGGGACCCATTAGCCTGGAGTGCGTGTGGGTGCTTGCGCTGAGTGACTTCACCGGCAGGATTCACTCAGGGCTCATCGCTGGCGCTGGCGAGGGTTGCGCTGTCATTCCCGGTTAACTCACGTTGGTTTCTGTCTGACAGATCCCGGCCATGCTCGCGGTTTTGGTGGTGCTGTGTCAACTGCACGGGACGGTGTTCGCCTTTCCTCACTGCCCTGGGAGATTAAGTAACTTGAAGCAACCTGAATGGAGAGATGGTAACTTAGTTTTAACGTGACTTTGTGCTTTCCAAAACTGTTTCTAACTTTGCTTTCCTGGCTTCTTTAATTGTTGTTTGATTGTTGTTGTTTGGGGTTTTTTTTGTGTTTCGTTGTTTGGCGGTTTTTTGTTTGGTTGTTTTTACTTTATGAAAAAAATCAGCTGTTTTATGCTTAATTTCAGATTATTTTAATATCTTTAGCTGAAATGATTGATAATTGACTTTGGTGTTAATATCAAGTATTTATCACATCTAGTAGTAAGCGCAGATTGGGACAACTGAACTTTTTCCAGGCCTCTGGGATTATTGTGGTTGATACAACCAGAATCCTTTAAGTAACATCAAAATTCAAAAAGTTTGAAACCTGTGTTAAGACAGTATCGTTTGGTACTATTTGAGCACATCACAGTTGCATTTGTATATCTGAAATTGCTTTGTATGTTAAAGGGTTTATTTGGCTGTTTTTTGAAATTCATATTTTCTCTCAATACCAGACCCCCTTACAAGACCTGGAAAGATAAGCATAGTGCTGCTTTTGCAGTTCTTCCCTGAGGAGGGAGAGAACTGGAGAGGAACTCATAAAAAACAAATAAGCCTTACTGAGCATATTGTGTGGTTGCATTTTTAATTAAATGCTCAGCATCCTAAAACTGCGTGGATTATTTTATCAAACCAGGACAGCAAAACTGCATTCAGATCCCTCACCTTTAGGACACAATTCAAATCCATCTCTTTCATTCCTCAAATACTGTTTTAATCACTAGGTAGCAAGTAAGTTGGAGATGGAGATATGTCACAAAGTGAAAAAACTGCAGATAAATGGATAAAAATTCTTGAAAAAAATTGTCCATGTATCCCTGGGAATTGAGGGCTCTAGGATGCAGGCAGCTTGCTTATGCATTTCATTTTAAACAAAATGTATGAGTTCTCTAAGTTAATTCAAAGAACAGCTCATACTACTTGCATGGTAAAGAGTGAAACACTACTGAGCAAAACTGAAAATCTCTGCTTCAGAAGACTGAAGTTACCTTTGCAATTTGCAGTGAACCAAGAATATTGGTAATATTTTTTTCCCATGTAATTCTTTTCCCTTTCCACTTGTGGGTTTAGGGAGTTTTGATTTTGGTTTTGGCTTTTGGATTTTTTGTTGTTAAGTCCTTTTCTCTGGTTACTCTAGGTATAATATAAATATTCTAAGCTTAGATTTTCTTGTAATTGCTTTAGAATAAAGAAAACAAATGCATGTGCACATGTTTAGCTTCTTCAGTACACAGTGTAACAGTATGCAAATTCTATGAATATATGCTGTCATATTCCTTAAATATACTATAATATTAAAGGAATAAACAACCAATATGTAAGCTATGCTGCAGTTTTCTCACTTTTCAGAGAGCAAATTGTTATGAAATACCACTGCAAGATCTAACAGTAACTATTAGGGTGAAGATTTCCAGAGCAGTGTGACAATCCTGCCAAACAGGCTAACAAGTACACAAAGCTAATTTGTAGATGAATAACTTTATCCTGAATCTCATCTCCTTTTTTAGCCATCTGGCTTGGTATGTAACAATGCTGTTTCTGCATTACACTTGCAAAAATAATCCTCTAGTCATTTTGCTCAACCAAATAGCCTGAATGTCCTGCACATAGATTAGGATTTCACTAGAAACCTAGTTTTGTCCTGTAACTTTTTTTTTTTTTTTTAAATAAGAAACTGTAGCAAGAGCAGGCTAAAACTTGACTATGGAAAATGCCTAGTGAGGAAATACATTCCTGTATTCCAAAGCCTTCTAGCCTTCTATAATTTCACTCACTGTTCTGGAATCTCACCTCACAACTTCCTCCAAGAGGCCTCATTGAACATAAAAGAAGAGAATCAATAAATGTCTTCAGAAATACATGTTGTCAGTAAAATTCATATCATGGACAAATTTAAAACAAATAAACTTGGCAATATGGCACCTTTACAGAAAGCTTGGTGCCACAATTGTGGAAAGAGAACAACTGTAGAATGGATAGGAATCTGCTGATGCGATTTAAAAACTAAATTCTGTAAATAAAATAAATCACAGATACCAGAATTGATAAAAGTATATTTGGTTTTTTCCTTTCCCCACCCTTGCCTCTTTCCCTGACTGGGTCAGGGTGTTGCTTACTTTGAATCTGACTGAATTCTGCTTTATGTGACAATTACTTTGTTCTTAAGAGCTCCAGTAAAAACTGATGCTCACATTCCAGAAGGGGTCACACCAAAACTTGACCAACAGTTCTCAAGACAATCAAATTCTCTTGGCCAGGATAAGGAGTAGTTGAGATGGCTTATGAGAAAGGCAAATATATTTATTTTATCTTACATAGTTAGAAAATATAGTAGTGAAGAAGATATTTTAGGAGGAGACCTTGATATTTCTTTCTCTTGTTTGTAGCTGGATGGATGGATGCTAGGGAAAGAAATGATCCCAATGTGCTCCTTTAAGATCTTTACCATTCTTTAAAAATACCAAATTTAGCCTTCCTACCTTGTTTTAAATCAACCTGATTTTTTTTTTTCATTAGTGTTCACATCTGCAAGGGAGGCCAATTTATTCATTGGACGACATCTTCTGAGCAACAGATTTGATTTTGAAGCATTCACAGATGATAACCTGGAAAGAGAATGCTTTGAAGAAGCATGCAATTATGAAGAAGCAAGAGAAGTTTTTGAAGACCCTAATAAAACGGTAGCAGTTCAAATTGAATTTAATATAGTGAGGGAGGTTATTGGCTAAATAACCTTACATTTGTACACAAATTATTGTAACATAAATGATTGTACACAAATACTGTAACTCCTCTAACACAGCACTGGGAGATGACTACTTGTTTTGTTCTACAAGTAGATATCTCAGTTACATGGGGTTCTTGCTTTAGATGCACAGTGAATGCACTTGAAAACGTATTTACTGTCTTAAAGACTTCAGATGTGGACTTTAATTCTGCAAACAAATAGAAATGAAGCTTCAGAAGTCCCACTTGTGGATATTTCTATATTTTCAGACTTCTGGATTTTTTAGTAACTTCTCAGCATCCAATTTAAATGTTTCACGTGCTCTCTGTATTAACTGACTGATTTAACCCTTGTGTCATGTCAAAGGAGTGTTTTCTAAGAGGCCAGTATGGAGCAAATCTGCAGTTCAGCTATTGCTGAGTATTCCTATAGCACCATATTCTAACTCCTAGATGTAGCTGAGAAGAAAGCTGATATATATATATATAGTTATAAAAAGAAACAATAAGAAACCTTTTAGCTCAATAAAGGAATGTGAGGATTGTCTGATGACTGGTTGTTGCCCATGCAGCAAGAATCTCTTAGTAATTCTAGGTGTGCTCTGCAGAAAGAGCAAGGAATACACTCCTGTTCCAAAGGTGGAAGTGTTAGCTTGCAGTTGTTAACACTTTTCCTAAGAAAAAGGTCAAATTGTTAATTGAAATCTTGCTGGAGTCTTTTGCTAGGTAGCAAAAATGAAAATTATAACTCAACATATTTAACGCCTGATGGTCATACAACATAAAAGTTTTTCTCTTAAGTGAATCCCACTATTTTTCCTAGCTGATAAGAATTCAAATACTGTTCATGCAAATGTTGGAATCTTAAGAACTTAACTTTGCCTTAAATGCTATTTTGTAGGGATTTTCAAAAAAATAATTGTAAGCATTTTTTTGGTGTCATAACTTCTATTGTAATCAGACAGAAATATGAGGTAACACTGGATGGTTAAATACACTTTTATGTTTTACCAACTGGGACCTGAGAAACTTTAATGCAAAGTTGTAGAAGAAAAATACAAGTACATACAAATCTCTCAGCAGGATTTATTTCTGTTTATGCCATTGTTAAATTCTGCTCAAAGTACCATATTAAATATAAGTCAATAAGGCTGTCACTTATGTATCTCATATAAATCTGGTTATTTTTTGGGTTTTATAGATGGATTTTTGGAAAGAATATTCAACTAAAGGCCCTAAAATAAAAATAGGTAAGTAATCCTTTTACTTTTTTATTACATTGCAATATTTTCTGGTTGTTATAATACTACATTCTTAATATATCATGCATTCAGTTAAAGAAATCAGAAATTACCTTTTTACTGAAGATCAGTGTGAACTGTACAAATATATTTAATTATCTAATACAATAAAACTGAAGCATCTTAAAGTGGGATCCATTATAGGTGTGTGGGTAAAAACTGTGATTTCCTTGACCATTTCTTTATTACACAATTGGCAAACTTTGCAGTAATTCTCTGGCTGCTCTCTGTGGTTGGTTTTGGTTTTTCTCCCCCTATTTCTTTAATAGTAATAGTTAACAGCCTGATTTAGGCTCAGAGTATTCTGATGCCATATGTTTAATAAAAAATGGTCAGTTGGACTTGAGGAAAGATCTACAGCCTGATCAAGGTCACAAGTACATGAAGGAATATTTGGAAGGCATTAGACGGGCATCTCAACAATTCCATGTGAAGAAAAAAGAATATCAACTCCCTTTCCTTTAAGCTGACTGTGAATGATTCTCTTGGCTCATGTTGCACAGATTTACTTGTTTCTTACAGCAAGTTAGACATTTGTGGAAGGAACAGCCTTACAGCAGTGCAAAAGAAGTATTTTACAGTGTAAACTGTAGTCTGGGTAGAAGGAGAGAACACATAATGCAAATCACCAATATTTTCTCTCCAGATGATGAGGCACTACAAAAGGTTAATGTCACGGGACTGCTCATCAGCCTGGTTGCTGCTGGAGTACTGTTGGTTATAATTGCACTCATTATCTTCTACTGCTGCAAGAGCAGATGCAAATCAAGGCAACCACCAGGGTAAGGAATTTCACTGCTTCAAATACCCAAACACATACCAAAACAAACTCTTGCTTAAGACTGGCATTTAAAAAATCACTGTGGGTTGGTCTAACTGTATTCTCAGAAAATCCAGTAGAAGTTCTAGTTTTTACTTGCCTAGGAGCCAAGTTAAGTGAGCACCAGCAGTAGTTGAGCTGGTGCTCAACTACTCAAAGTTGAGCACCAGCTGCAGTTAATAACACAAAAACATAAAACAATATTGCACACCCAGGCCTTTGGGTTTGCTTACTTTTTTATTGCATGTGTGTGTGTTCTTGGTTTCAAAATATTCTTACTAAGATGTACTGGTTTAGGGCAAATTTGGGGGAAGACCTCCGGAAGGAGCCCCCAGAGAGCAAACCCCCACGACTCCTCCCCCCACCACCGGGTTCGGGAAGAATTTTCTTGGAGAGAAGTGGAAAAAAACCTGTTTATTTAACAAGGAAAACACTCCCCAGCACACACAAAAAAGAAAACTGAACAACACCAAATGACAGAAAAAAACCAAAACTCCTTCACCGCTCTGAAAGGATGACAAATTCAGAAAGTCTCTCCTGCAAGTAGTCACCCAGTTGTGGTCGCCCAGTTGTTGGTCTCCGGCGCTGGGGATGACTGCTGCTGATCACAAAATACAGACTCCCGGTGTTTCGTGGTGTTTCCCAGGTCCCCATCCGGAACAGGTTCAGATGGTGTAATTTTATTTAAACAAAAGCAAAAAGTAGAAGCAAGCAAGCAAGAGCAAGCAAGCAAAAGCAAGCAAGCAAAGCCTTTCCCAAACACAGACCATGGGGGAGGTGAGCCGGCCGATAACAAGACAAAACAAACCCTCACCCTCAGAGCCAGTCCCGAAAGCACAGAACACAACACGGAGCACAAACAGAACACACGATTGGGGATACAAGCACCACAACGTCACCCCAGGACATAAGATGATGGAATAATTTTAATAGGTGGGGGCCTGCAGTGGGAAGTCTGACATGTTCTGTTGGTGCTTTCAAATAAGCTGTATGCTCTTCATGGCATGTGCTCTACCTCAGATGTAAAAGTAGTTGTAGTAGTAGATGATGAAACAGTTTGGAGGAAATGCTTTTTTACCAAGTCTCTATTTGTGAGTGCTCCTTTGTCCTAAACTTGAAAGGAATATTAGAGGATTCTGTGCTTTCTCTCTGATAAATTTCACATCACCCTGTGGTTTGGAGAGAGTATTTGGCTTCTGGTCTTTTTGATCACTGCAGGCATGGTTTTTTCTCTTGTGGGGTTTTTTGGTTTGTTTGGGGCTTTGTTTATTTTATGGTTAAGACTTTATCTTCTTGCAAGTTTCCACTTACCTGCTGTTACCTTTGTTTAGGTACTTGGATTATGTGAGAGGCAGAAGACGAAATTCAGCCAACATCTTCAGGAGGCACGAGGAGTTTTCTTTGAACCCCCTCCCTGTCAGAGCTGACGATTCAGGACTGCCCAGTTACGAGCAGGCAGTCACTTCAGATGGACAGCACAGTGTGCCCCCACCCCCTTACCCAGGGCCCCCCAGGGATGCACGGCTCTTTACAAAGTCCATGTCTCTTCCTGGCCCCTAGGCACAAGCCTCCTGCTGGGCTGAGGGGGGATTACTGGAACATAACATGCTTTTGGAAAAGTGTGTGCTACCTTGCATATTGCAAGATGGTTTAGAGAAATGTGAAAGATCTTTTGGATAACTAGGAACAAGTGAAGTTTCCATTTGGGAAAAGAGTTCACCTGTGGCAAAGGCTGCAGGACTGTTCTTTGCACTAAGTCACTGTGCTAAGGGGAGAGAATGCATAAAGAACAAGTCTTGTACTGCTCCCCTCTTCCATATGAGCCATCCCATCAAACTATTGATGTTTCATTAATAGTTTAATTTTCTTTTTCTTCAGAAAGAACAATATTTTAATTGGTCATATTGATACTAACCAATTTTTTTACTTCATACTTCAAACCACCATAAGAAGTGTACTTTGTTGTTTGACATATTCCCTTCTTTGCTGGGTGAATTTTCTATTCATTCTTGTAATAGATTTGAGTGCAAAAATTATTTCATGACTCGATCTTTCAAATATACATATATACAGTACTGCTACTGGATTACACTGGTTTGTTTTACACATTTGCTGGTCACATAATTTGTTACATTTTTATGATCATAATTTTGCATCAAAATGAAGTATTCTTTACATGGCACACTACCAATTTAGACAAAGTACACTTGCATCAAATTGTTTTGATGTTCAGCAGTAAATACCAGGTCAAAGAGAGTAAACAGAATACTGTGGGCCAGTGGATGTTGAGCAAAAAGCTAGAGATTTGTCCCTTTTTAAAAAGCTACCCAGGTTTCACAGCCAATGTTTCTTTCATAGTTTAAAAGCTGAAAAGTAGAGAGAGACATTTAACTTTCAAACCAAAGCCTGAACTACCCCAAGAAGCACTTTCATAAGTGTGTCTTGCACTACAGGAATGACAAAATGATACCTTTAAGTAGAATGAAACATCATATTAAATCAAAAATCAAGAGTCAAGAACTTCTGGGAGTTATTGGTTCACATTGTTTCTGCATCTACAGCTGAAGCCACCATTAATTTTGCACCTTATTAAAATATCAACCCCCAGCATTATGCAGCCTATAGATCTTGCTAAGCAAACTGCTGCCCACCATTTTTTGGTCCCTTGACCTCCTCCTCCTGCTGCTATGACAGGAAGCCGTAGCAGAGGGTGTCACAGGAAACATGTCAGGCTGTTCTCTTGTTTGACAGTGGCTGTGCAGTTAAGCCATACACAATTAAGATTTAAAGAAGAAACAACCCCCCCCTTTTCTCCTGCTTCTTGAGTCAATGCTGATAACAGCAAATTATATTTCAATTTGGTGCCTGCCATCCACTTTATAATATAAGTTAAAGGATTAAGGGTTGAAATGTATATGTAATATTTCACTGAATCTTACTGTTGTTTAACATACTAGAAGCTACAGTGTTGTTGAGTGAGATGCAGAAAATTGGTCTGAGATTTTCAATCTGTAAATGTCTTTGTAATAATGAAAACACTTTAAATCCTGGAATATAAAGAGTGTACACTGACAGTGCTACACAATGAAGTCTTGCCCTTTGAAAAACACAATGCAATGCAGTTGACAGCAGTGCCATTGGTGTTCCTGCTCACAAAACTTCACCATTGAATTTGGCTTTTGGTGAGTCACAAATCTCTCTCCAGCTTCTTTTTTTGTTGAGAGATGGGGTAATCCCCATGCTGGGATGTTTCAATTCACTTTTGCCCTATTTGTAAAAGCATTTTGAAGTTCTTGAAGTTCTGTAAGAGTGAAATAAATGAATTGTGTGAGGTCACTGTTGACAATCAAAATACAAGGTTACGAGAAGCTGTGCAATCATAAGCTTGCAAAAACATTCTCCCATATTTCCCTTTCATTTAGCTAACAGTTTTAACATTTTTAATGTGCATTTCGAGCTCTAGAGCACACTTTTACCTAGATTTTTCCTAGGACTCAAAAATTATTAACTACTGGAACTGACAGGAACATTTCCAAGGAAAGGGATTTCACAGGGCTTGTGAGCATTCAGAGATTCTTTAGTGTTACTACAGACATCTGGCAAAGCCACATTTTAAATACAGTACAGAAATTGTACAGAATCCCATTCAATCACTGGAAATTTGATTTTTCTACTATTCCTACAAATTATTTGCAACTGATTCCATGCAATACAAGCAAAAATCTTGTCCTTCATAATCAATCAAAAAACTTGAGGTTGTAACTGTTAAACATCAATGGTGTAATACTTTGGGCAGTAAAGTGCACTTTCACTAGAGTGACACACTCAAATTTACTCAAGTAATGAGTCTGCACCTTAGACCCTGAAAATATGCAGGGACTGACAT
Organism: Rhabdornis inornatus; assembly: GCA_013397075.1. Classification (NCBI taxonomy): domain Eukaryota; kingdom Metazoa; phylum Chordata; class Aves; order Passeriformes; family Rhabdornithidae; genus Rhabdornis; species Rhabdornis inornatus. The sequence continues at coordinate 1,737,835 of VWZS01004859.1, forward strand.
TCAAACACTGGTTCCAGATTTGGAAGACACATCCTGCCTTTTACAAAGAAGGACCAAAGTTTAAAATTTAGTTGAATATAGTGTAAACTTACCTCTCCTTGTAGAGGGAGAAAATTCCTTTGAATGGTAGTTGTTTGGGTTGAGTTTGTTTTCCTCCTTTCATACACTGACTCCTGGCATACTCTTACCTTGTATCTTGTCTCTTTTTAGAACTCGTGATTCAACAGGGTTAATAGAGAGAAAATCAGCAAGAGACGGACCACGGGCAGATATTAATTTAGAAGAGTTGCCACACTTCCAAATTTTACATGTAGCTTCTTTTGAAAATTGAGTTGCTATTAGAATATATAAAGCAGCAAACCACTCGTACTTCAGAGGCCTTTACATGGCCAGGTAGTAGGACCAGGGAGAATGGCTTTAAACTGACACAGGCCAGGGTTAGATTGGATATGGGGAAGAATTCTTTACTGTGAGGGTGCTGAGGCCCTGGCACAGGCTGCCCAGAGAAGCTGTGGCTGCCCCATCCCTGGAAATGTTCCAGGACAGGTTGGATGGGGCTCTGAGCAACCTGGTCCTGTGGAAAGTGTCCCTGCCCATGGCAGGGGTTTGGAACTGGATGATCTTGAAGGTCCCTTTCAATCCAAAGCATTTTATGATTAAGTAGGAAGAAGAGGAGGAAGATTTTTGAGGAGCAAAGCAGCAGCAAGTTAACTTAACTTGTATAGAGATGCAAATTACCAGTGTTTTGATTTTGGTGCTTCTTTCCAAGACCTTTAGGAAGGACAGTGGATTTTAAGTGATTTAACAGAGATCTACTATGACAGTTGAAAACAGAAATGTCTAAACAAAGCACGGGTAAACACATATATTCTGTTTTAAATGTGTCACTGTAAGTGCTGTTAGCCATTGCCTTGAACAATTTTCCAGAACACCCTTTTCAGCATCACAGAAGATTACAGCATGCAACCTTTTATTAAACAACACAGTTTATTAATTAGGGCAAATTATAAGGGTCAGGAAAGTGATCTCTGGCTGTGTCAGTTGAAAAATAAATCACTGAACCTCCTTACTGCTGCAATAAGAAAGCCTGCTGTGTGATCTGTCAGTTATGCATTTATAGGTTGGGGGTTGCAGGGTTTTTGTGAATTAATTAGAACAGCAAAACCAAAGTACCACATGGAAGTGCACTTCCTCACCACAGCTCATGAAAATGTGAGTTGTGAAGCATTTGATTCTGCTCCTGTCAAAGTCTATGGCAAGGTTTTTATTGGCTTCAGCTGAACTGGGGCTGGAGCAAAAAATGAGATAACTGATCACTTCAGGTAATAAAAAGTATAATGCTCTGCCAAATTATTTACCACAATGCTGTTGCCAAACCCAGTCTAGAGTATTCTGTTGTTATAATGATGCCCACTTCTATTAACTAGAATGTTTCAGTCTGACCTGCCCTTAAAAGTTATATTTGAAATGTAAAAAGCATAGCAAAATTCCATATCATTCCTGAGATTACCAGCTGTGAATAAGATGAATTTATTACCTGCAGCTTATTAGCAACACTGTTTATAGGTTTATATAAACAATCAAAGTAATAAAAAAAGCCAAAACTCAGCAACAAATCAAACTTTTCTATCCACAGTCTCTCCTGCCAACAACAGTTTTACTGCTGCTATCCTCTCTTGTTCAATGTGGTATAGAGAACAGGAAGGAAATTCCAGATTCAAAAGCCATTTTCAAATATTTCAAGCATGGTCTTTCTCTACTGTAAACATCTTTCAATTAATTCCTGTCACTACAAATTTATCACTATCGTTTCCACAATAAAGAACTTGCATATGTTTTCCTCTCAAAAATCTCAAGCAGATCTTCTCAAATAACCTGCTCTTTGTTTAGCTCTTTTTTTACTATTTCCAGTCATTTCTGAACTGTATAAACAGTTACTTAATCTTATGAACATATTTCCTTCTACTCATCTGTCAGAACATTTTGAATGCACTTGTCACTGGCTATACTTAATTCTAACTCTGATTTCAAGTGCTGTCATTTTTTGGGTGATGGGTAGCAATATTTTAAGCTCTGCTAGTCTCTATATTATTTTGTATAACAATTTCCAAATAAACATTTATATAAATTAATCTCCGGGAAAGAGAAAATGCTAATTTAGCCTATGATTAAAAAATGAAAAAACCTCTGACAGCTCTTTTGATTTCTTTTTTGGTAACAACATGCCCTCTTCTGAAAGCACTTAAAGGGGGCTTACAAGAAAAATGGAGACAAACTTATTAGCAGGGCCTGTTGTGACAGGACAAGTGGTTTAATGCTTTAATGGTTTTAAACTAAAAGGAGGCAGATTTAGACTAGATATAAGGAAGATTTATTTCTTTTACCGTAAGTGGGGGTGAAACACTGGCACAGGTTGCCCAGAGTTTAGGAACCATCCCTGGAAACATTCAAGGCCGTGGTGGATGGGGCTCCACCCATTAAAGGTGTTCCTGCCCATGGCAGGGGGTTGGAATTACATGACCTTTAAAGTTCCCTTCCAACTGAAATGATTCCACTATTGTATGATTCCTCATGCCATACAGCATTTACTGGTAGAGAAAAAGGGCCATGGTTAGTTTTCTTTAACACTGGCAATTTCTACTCTGGACAAAATCTTCCTGCTCCACTGCTCCAGTTTACCTGAGCATCTGAGGTTCTGAACCATGAACTGCAGTCACTGAACTCTTCAAGACAAAAACCAACTTAACCACGTGTCAACCCTTCCATCTTCCTTGACTTTTGCCAGGCCTTTGGTGAGAAGATTTAACACAATGGTGTGGCCAAAAGATACAGCTTTCCTAGGGGTAGTAAAGTAAGTATGATCTCTCCAGTGAGGACCAGAACAGGCATGCAAAAGCAAGACAGGAAGCAGGAGTTCCTCATCTGGTAATGGTGATTTCAATCTGAAGTGGAGGCACACATGATACATTTGAGTGAATTTTCACAGAAGAAGAAGGGCAACTAGACAGCAAATATGGAGCTCAGTGAATTTCACTAAATTAAGCCACTCTTGATCTACCCTTTGGAAAAAAATAGTCAGAGCTGTGATTTTTCTTCCAACCATACAAGAGGAGCTGAGCTCCCCACAGACTACCCAAATCTCCTCCTATATTTGAACCTCCAATGAAGCTTTTTAACCAGTCAGCTGAACTGATATCTGAAATACAGTTGATGGGATAGATGCTTCATTCTCATTATGTGTCTTGGGATAACAATTCCTTCTTTCACTCCTGCTGTTTTCCATAGCACCTAGTCTACTGAAACACTGAAGTGGTAGGGGCCATCAGATGCAGGCCTCTTGCTGCCTACATTCTGGGAGCCTCCAGGAGCTGACACTTTAAAGGGAGCAGACAGACTTCAAAGAATCTGGAAAAATATTTCAGTCTAGAAACTGGTGCAGGTAAACATAAGTTTTGAAATGGCCTTGTTTTAATTTCTGAAGCAGTGCCTACCTCATTTAAGAAACAAGAAACACCTCTGATTAATCAGTAGTTTAAGCTTCAGTTCAATTTCTCTAAAGATTAGCAAGTACCAAATACATAAACATTCAATATATTCCATTAAACACCCAGCATTGATATAATACAAAGGAAAATATTTTCTAGTAAGAACTAAAATCAAATACTCCCTATTAAAAATACAAGTTTGTTCAAGGTGAAAGGTTTTATTTAAGTGGGTTTTTTTCCTACATGTCATTGCACATTTCTCCCACTTACCTTATACCCGTTCTGGCCCTTACTAGATCTCTTCATGAATCATCCAGTGAAAACATAAGACAGCTTTCTCAAGACTGGGTGAGTTGAGGGAACACAAGTGCCAGTGGTGGCACCTTGGAAGGAGTGGAGCCACAGGACCAGGAGGAGGATTGGGAACATGAAGGAAACAAGACCTTTCACCTGATTGCTGCAGTGAGCCTTCTACCAGCTCAATCATCTTTTGTCGTGTCAGAAGTCAAGCTTTCATAGATCAACTTTAGCTCAATAAAATGAATTCTGAAGATTTTGCTTCATTTATTTGTACATATACTCAAGTTTTCAAATAAATGCACAGAGCAATGTAAGTGAAGAAATTCAAAGAAGGAGAGTATTTGCTGTGAGGTTCCAAGATAGAGTGTGCTCTTTGAAAGGCAGCACTCTCTTCCCTATTCACACATATCTTAAAGCCTAACTTTATGTTTAAAGAGGCCACATGCCAAATTAAATGCAAAATCTAATCTGTTAAAGCAACTGCAATTTTCTGCTTTGGTCAGAATCACAATTACAACAACAAACAACGCAGTCAGTGATTAATAACAAGCCTAACCAAGACTCATGTTATTACTGCCTATCTGATCTACTCACTCATTCCTGCCCATGCAGGATACCACAGGCTGGCAGCAGCCACAGCCTGCACAAAGGTGCTGCATCCAGGATGTGTAGCTGTCCAACAGTGCTCAACAGAAACATGTGCTACAGAAATCTTTATTTTGTGCACTTTTCACAATGTGTTGATACATCAGACCCAATTCAGCTTTGGCCTGAACTTCTTCAAACTTCAGCTGATTAGATACATTCAAGTTATTTGATTGTTTTATCTTTGAAACATTAGTTTTTGAAAAATGTCCTCAAGTCTCCAAAACAGTTCCCAAACAATTGTGAAGATTCATAGTTCTAAAATAAAGTACTGTTATGTGCTGAAATACAATCCTTTTTGTCCACTTGCAACAACCAAGCTGCAATCTCAGATTTGCACCATTAACTGCATGTTCTGCCTTTAACTACTTTCTTCCATCAACAACAGGTAAAGCTGCTGATCCAGCATGTGCATCTAACTATTCTTCCATGATTTTTTCAGTCCACCAAAGATTCCCCTAAATCATACTAAGAATTTTGCTGCAAAGCCAGCTTACAGGTTTAGCTGAAAGCCACTTATAGGAAGAAAAAATATTTTGGCACTTAAACGCAAAGAGCCAGAACAAGACCAAAACCAGGCATCATCTGTCATGGAAAAGCAAAGTATAGGAGCAATGCTTTCTGTGAAAGAAGAGAGCATTGTGGATAGAGGGACATTGGAAAAAGAGTGTAGAGCCAGGTTTGTTGTACCTGCAGTAAATAGGATGCCAAAAGCACAGGCAGCAACTGCTGCCCCTGTGAAGAATCACCACATGCTGCCCCATGCACAAGGACCCCCAGTGGTGCTGTCCTGGTACTTTGACATCCATGACACCATTAAAGCTGTAACATACCATGTAGCCTTCTGCATGGCCAGTCTTGTACATCCCATCCTCCAGTGATGCAGCTGACATTCCTGAAGGAGTGGATGCTGTCCAGAGGGACTTGGACAAGCTCAAGAAGTGGCCCGTGGAAATCTGTGGTTTAATAAGACCAAGCTCTAGTGCTGCACCGGGGTCAGGGCAGCCCCTGGTATCAATCCAGGCTGGGGATGAGCAGATCCAGAGCAGCCCTGGGGAGAAGGACTTGGGGTGCTGGTGGGTGAGAGGCTGGACACGAGCCAGCAATGTGCACCTGGGGCCCAGAAAGCCAATCCCAGCCTGGGCTGCATCCAAAGCAGTGTGAGAGCAGGTGGGGAGGGGACTCTGCCCCTCTGCTCTGCTCTGCTGAGATCCCACCTGGAGCTCTGCATCCAGCTCCAGGCTCCCAGCACAGGAAGGACAGGGACCTGTTGGAGTGAGTCCAGAGGACACCACCAAGATTAGAGGGATGGAGCACCTCTTGTACAAGGACAGGCTGAGAGAATTGGGATTGTTCAGCCTGGAAAGGAGAAGGCTTTGGGATCACCTAATTGTGGCCTTCCAGTATCTGAAGCGAGCCTACAAGAGTGGTGGAGAGGGCATGTAGTGATAGAAGGGGAAAGGGGAAGGGGAAAGGCTTTGCAATGAAAAAGAGTAGATTTATATTAGATTTAGGGGGAAATTCTTTGCTGTATGTGTGGTGAGGCCTTGGCACAGGTTGCTCAGAGAAGCTGTGGCTGCCCCATCCCTGGAAGTGTTTAAAGCCAGGTTGGATGGGACTCTGAGCAACCTGGGATAGTGGAAGGAGTCCCTGCCCGTGGCAAGGGACTTGGAACTGGATGATCTTCAAGGTCCCTTCCAACACAGGCTATTCTATGATTCTATTCTATACAATACAAAAAACAATCACACTCAAACACTTGCTGACACTTTTCTGGTAATATATGTAATAATTCTAGCACACCGTGCAACAAAGAAGTTAATAAATAAATAAATAAATCAGTTACAAATAAATACATTGATGCCAATCATGAACAGGAGCATGATTTTGGCTCTGTATCTGTGATTGATACATTGCTTTAATTATGATAAAATCACAGAAAACTGCCAACTCCCCGTTAGCTTGATCCTGCATTTCATTTGGTATATGTTCACTCTAAACATGGAACTAGATCTCAAAAAGCAATATTGCCATTCAGCATTGTGTAACAGTGAATGATTTAAAGAGAAAACAGGGAAGTTTCTCTAAGGGGCAGTGTATATTAGCTCACACAGTTCTGCAACAGAGTTGGCTTGATTCTGGTTGAAGTGTCACACAGGCAGAGGAGCCCATCACTGTCTGCAGAGTCTGCTCCTGGACTCTAGAGATTTCCATATGGAATATACCACGAGCCAAGACATCTCATAATCAGAAGTAAAACTTCCCTGTCACCTCCTCCTGGCTGCACACTACCACTGCTCCCTTTGAGCCAGCTCTCATTGCACACAAAGGCAAGCTGACTCAGCTCAGCAAAACTAAGGAAAAATTATCTCTGGCAGAAGAAGGTAAACATGAAAAAGGTAAGCCAGTGAAGTGAATTCATTACTCACCCAGAGGCCAGAACACATCATTAGAGTGAGAGGGTGAAGCAGGGAAGGAGGGACAGTCAGGCCTTCTCCTCTGGATGTCAGCAAGCAGCTGAGGCAGCCCAGCCCTGCTGCCACGCCACATCTGCAGGCAGCAGCACATGCTGCAGCACTGGAGATCATTCCTCGGACCTCAAGCAGATGATTCCCATTAAAGTTACCTTAAGTACTTATATGTGTCTCCTAGCTATTAAATGACATGTTTAACTCTTTAAAGGATTTATTTTTTCCAAGTGGAGACTCTTTGTTTAGTGAGAGCAATGAGAAATAAAAAAAAAATCACTACTGCTCCAGGCTGTTATGCTGCACAGGTTGTGTTACAGTGCTACAATTTAAGATTTTGGTCTTAAATAGAGAGAAAAACTGTATTAACTTATGTTTCAGCAATATATTTTTATCATATTAAATCCTTGACTTCAGAGAGAAGTACTGGCTACAGGCACTAAGTTATGAACTACAGCTCAGAAGGCATTTTAGCCCACCAAAGCTCAGTTCCCTAAACAGCAAATAACAGCTGCATTTGAAACAAAACCATTCCTTATTAAGACAAGAATCCAAGTTTCAGAATCATTAACACACCTGACTTCTAAATATACATTTTAATACGTACATTTTAATCTAAACATTTTTTAAAAATCTAATTAACATGATCTATCAAAGGAATTTTTCTATCCCTGAACAGATCCTTCAGAAAAGCTGCTTATAAGTAACCTGGATACCAGGATACTGTAAAAGTACTTTCAACACTCTTTTGTTGTCTTAGAGGAAAGTGTTGCAAAATACCATTTGGTTACAAAAAGATAAAATGCACAAACTTCGAGAAAGATTTCCTAGATGGAGGACAGAATGAGCAGCAGGGGTCAGTTTAATGAGAAAACTGTGGAAACCTCACTGAATGATCTCAGGACAAGATTCCTCTCATACACAGGAAAAGCAAATCACTGGATAAACTGACTTTATCTGATGGTTATGGACATTAGTGATTAAGCTTTCGGTCCACTCCACCTCTATTAAAACCATGTAAAAGAAATTAAACTTAACAACAGCTGCCACAATTTCTATTTCACTCAACTTCACTATCTGATTGCCAGAAAAAAAAGATCTACTCCAGCAATGTTCAGGGAAACACTGTGTCTGTGGTTCATTTAGTTGTAAAAAGACATTGTCTATGTCTCTCTGCCTGTAAATCTGGATGGGTGCTTGTCGTTTGCAATTTCTGGTATAACATGATTTTACAGCCATGTACCCACCCCCACATTCTCTTCAGAGCAGTTCTGTAATGGAAATAAACAAGATAATGGTACTCTTTACAGTTCATGTTGCCATTACTTGAGAAAAAAAAACAAACAAGACACTAGCAGTTTTACAATTTATTAATATATCGTTCCAAATTTGGGACAAGAAACTCCACAGCAACCCATTCATTCTAGAAAGCCAAACACTTCAACTAGATGGAAAAGGCATTTCATATCAGTACTATGTATCATCCTCCTCTCAGGCCCACTTGAGGGAAACAATGTGCTCGAAGTGTAATGATATAACGGAGATTAGCGGAGACCCTGCAGGAAAATAAAAAACTATGGGTCCTTCCCTACTGGAAATGGCACTTTCAATGGTATCAGCAGCGCAAAGGCTTCACTATCAGCATACAACTGGAGTCATTTTCTGTCATCAGGCCGCGTTCATATGTAAAACAGCAACGCTCCTGTCTCCCAGGGAAAGAAGGTCTCCCACCCCCCACATGCTCCTCCAGCTGCAAGCAATACAGGTGCTAACTTATGCAAACACAAGGAAAACTCACTCTGCTGGTTTCTGGCTTTGGTGAGCTGCTGCTTCTCCCTCCACCCTCTGCCCTGGCCTCTGGGTTACTTCGTTCCTCTCCTCAGTGCTGATGACTTTCACACTTGCCTTTCTTTCCCTCCCCATCCACGGCTGCATTTCTTCCTGCTGCATCTTGAAATTAGGCATGAGAAAAGCAGGGTCTCAGCCTTTCCTCCTGAAGTCTCCTATCTTTCTGCTTTCTCATTTAATACTGATCACTCCATCTTTTCATTCCAATGTTGAGGTTTTTGTAACTTTTTTTTTAACATCTAATCTGATTGGCTGTAGCCAAGTTTCTAAATGCATTTCACTACAGAATTCATTTCACTCTGTGGTTCAGTATCGCCTGGAGTGCTACAAACTGAATCTTCAAAAGACTTACTTGCTCATTAGCATACACCTTCCTCTTCTGAGCAATGCCTTCAGGTGCAGTCACCCTCTTTTCAAGAGCATATTCCTCATCTTTACCTCTGAGGCACATTCCTCCTGCTCATCTCGGCCTGCCTATCTTCAATCTGCAGGGAAAGCAAGACACCACAGTTCACCCATCACCCCCCTGCACAACGCTGGTGTCTCCTTTGCTCCTGCCCTGTTCTGTGCAGAGGGTGCCCGTTTCCCTCATTCTTTAACAAGCATTCAGCAAAAGATATAGGAATTTACTGTCTACAAACCAGGTGGCTTAGACTGCTTTAAATAAAAATAAACTGCTTTAGCCAGTCCTTGCTAAAGTAGGCCTCTGGAACCTCTCTGAAGTTTTACCATTTAAATTTAGACTAAATAAAAATAAAGAAAGAATAAACAGATATTCTCTCTGTTCTCTTGCTAGCTGACTACAAGAAAGCTGGATAGAGATTTTTTATAAGGGCACGTAATAGGACAAGGGGTAATGGTTTCAAACTGGAAGTAGGTTTAGATTAGATATTAAGATGAGACTATTTAGTGTTAGGGAGGTGAGGCACTGGCACAGATTGCCCAGAGAAATTGTGGCCGCTCCATCCCTGCAAGTGTTCAACAAGGCTAGGTTGGATGGAGCCTTGAGCAACCTGATCTGGTGGAAGGTGTCCCTGCCCATGGCAGGGGGCATCCAACTGGATGATCCTTAAAGTCCCTTCCAATCCAAAGCATTCTGTGATCCCATTACACGATTCCATTCAGGCCCCAGGCCTGCAGTGACTTACTGATGGGGAATGTCCGAGTCCTTTGGAAAGCTCTGACACAGAGGCACATAAAAGAGGAGGTGGCGGGTGGCGAGCCCCGCGGCGGGGGCAGGCGGGCGGGCCGGGGAGCGGCGGCGGCGGCAGCGCTCGGTGCCGGTGCCAGGCCAGGGCGGCAG